>JZKD02S2123554.1:7902-23070 GCA_000966675.3 Picea glauca
CTCAAGGTATGATTACAATGCTCCTTCATAAATGTGAGTATGCCTCTATTAACTATCCCATTAATTATATGGCACTTTCAAAATTCAAAACATTTCAACAAGAAATGTGTTGGTGTTTGTCCAACTATCCTCCACATCCATGCACGCTTGCTACTTACTAGTGATGCTTCTGGATCATACTCCCTCGCTTGAAAATTTTCATGGGCTTATGTCAATGAGCTCTCATAGGGTCTTTCCATGCTTCTGGATTTCTACTTCATTATCCCAATTGGCATATTCAACTGGATGGCCCTTCCATTTGACCAAGTATTCAAAGTATTGCTTTCGCCTAGTCTTCTTACAAACTCGGGAACCTTTCCTTTCTCAAATGTGCAAGGATCAAATCAACAACTTTGAACTGAAGTTGTCTCCTGTGTTGATCTACTCTCCACTTATATTCTTGGATCGAACTCTACAATCGTTCCTTTACCTGGTTGTGAAGTTCCTTCATCGCTTATGTGAAATATTTTGCACTAGCACTCCTAGTCGCAATCTGTTTTGAATCCCTCAGCTCAGAAATTCCTCTCAGTTGTATGCCATAAATATTTTGAAATGGAATCTGTCCTGTGCTCTTATTAAGAAAGTCATTATAAGAAAAATCCTCCTGTGGTAATATGTTGTCCCATTGACTGTGGTGTTTCATCACCAAGCTCCTCAGTAAGTCTCCCAGACTTCTGTTCATGACTTCTGTTTGTCCATTTGTCTGAGGATGATAAGTTGAACTAAATGAAAAGTGTGTTCCCAACTTCTTCCATAAGGTTCTCTAGAATTTTCCTACAAACTTAGTGTCTCGATTCAAAACTATTCTCCTTGGTAAGCCGTGAAGTCGAATGACTTCTTTGAAAAACAGATTCGCAATGTGAGTTGCGTCACAAGTTTTCTGACATGGAATGAAATGTGCCATTTTGGAAAATCTATCCACTACCACAAATATTGAGTCAAACCCTCTTTGTTTTCTTGGCAACCCCAATATGAAGTCCATGCTGACTGCATCCCATGACCTCTCAGGTATGGGTAACGGTTGATAAAAGCCTGCATTCTGTCTCTTTCCTTTGGAATGTTGACAAATTCTACATTTGTCCACAAATATTTTGATGTCTTCTCGCATTCCTGGCCAAAAATATGACTCATTCAACTTTACGAACGTCTTGTCATGACCAAAATGTCTATCCAATCCTCCACTATGTTTCTCCTTCAGCAAATTCTACCTCATGGAGCATTTTGGAATACAAAGTTGATTACCTTTAAACATTAATCCTTCCTGGATCATGTATTCTTCCCATTGGCTTCTATCCCCAAGAATTGGATTCTCAACTGCTTCATACACCTCTTTAAAATCTAGATCATCTCTGTACATGTCCCTAAGATAATCAAAACCCAATGTTTTGACTCTGAACTCTTGCAACAACAAACATTTCCTGCTCAAAGCATCAACAAATTTGTTAGCAGTTCGAGAAATGTGTTTAATCATAAAAGTGAAATTTTTCATATATTCAACCCATTTAACATGTCTTTGATTCAAATTCTCCTATTGAGTCACAAATTGCGATGCATGATTATGATTGTATAATACAAGATCCTTAGGAATCAAGTAATGTCTCCATTTCTTCAATGCCTGAATAATAGCATAGAATTATGTATCATACGTGGAGTATTTTATCTTGGCTTCATTCAGCTTCTCACTGAAATATGCTATCGGCCTATCTTCTTGACTAAAGACTGCCCCTATTGCAAATCCACTTGCATCACATTTCACTTGGAATATCTTTTGGAAATCAGGTAACACCAGAATTGGTTGTTCCGTGATTTTCCTTTTCAAAAAATTGAATATTTTCTCTGCCTATTCTGTCCAGTGAAAAGACTTGTGTCTCTTCTTCCCTGTGTCCATCATCGGTGCACTAATTCCACTGAAATTACTGATGAATATTTTGTAGAAACTAGCCAATCCATGAAAACTTCTCACCTCAAATATACTCTTTGGTGATGACCAATTCTTAATCACCTCCACATTATTTGGATCCATCCTCAATTTATCTGTAGAAATAACAAAACCCAAGTAAATGAGCTTTGTCTTCATGAATGAGGTTTTCTTCATGTTTATCAACAACTTCTCTTGTTGTAACGTCTTCATTACTGTAGCCAAATGTTTCAGATGCTCTGCCTTTGTTTTACTGAAAATCAATATGTCATCAAGATACAAAATGACAAATTTTCCGATGAAATCCTTTAGGACTTCATTCATTAATATCATGAAAGTACTCGGCATGTTTGTTAAACCAAATGACATGAAAATCCATTTGTATAACCCTTCATTGGTTTTGAATGTTATCTTCCATTCATCACCTTCCCTCATGCAGATTTGGTGATATCCACTTTTCAAGTCAATCTTTGAAAAAAAAATTGCCCCACTCAAGCAATCCATCAGATCATCCATCCTTGGCAATGGAAATCTCTACCTGATGGTTATTTTGTTGATTTCCCTCGAGTCAGTACACATCCTCTAGCCTCCGTCTTTCTTCGGACTAAGTACTGTCGGAACATCACACAAACTCAAACTTTCTATGACCAAACCTTTGTCCAACAAATCCTAGACTTGTCTTTTGACCTCTTCATTCTCCTGCAGCATCAATATGTACATTGCTTTGTTTGGAAAACTAGCTCCATGTATGAGATAAATTTGATGAATTATACTTCTAATCGGTGGCAACGAATGAGGTAGTTCTTCCACTACTATGTCAACGAACTCTTCCAACAGTTCCTGAACCTATTTTGGTAAATCATCTACCCTTGTGCTAGTTAAAACAATCTTTGGATTCCTGACCACAATAAATTGTAGTTCCTTCTTCTTATTGACCTCTATATGAAGTTCCTTCCCACTCATGAGAAGTACAATGTTACTTACCTCAAGTTTTATTTGTTTATCTTTGATCAGCAACATCATATGAGTTCTCCCATTTTTCTCTAGGGTGTATTTTTTCATTCTCCCATCATGAATCACATTCCTGTCATATTTCCATGGTCTACCCAACAATAGATGAAAAACATCCATAGCAATAACATCATAGAGTATTTCATCTTTATACCCTCCTATTTTAAACTCAACTAAACATTGTTTACTGACATTTACCTGATGCCATTTTTGCAACCATGAAACTCTGTATGGGATTGGATGATCAATCGTCTCCAACTCCAAGTTTTCTACCATCTTTGTTGAAACGAGATTATTCGTGCTACCACTATTTACAATGACCTTGGATACCCTGTCCTTGGTCTTGCAAGTAGTCTGAAAAAGTTTGTTCCTTTGGACTAAACTCTCTACCTCCTTCTCTGGTGTTAAAAGAGCTTTTCGCATCATCAATGATCTTCCTCCTTCAACATCCTTTGCCTCAACATTTCTCCTTTGTGCTTCAGCAATGTGAGTCTCTCCTTCCTCTTTCTTCTTGTCTGGACATTCATAAGACTTGTGTTCGACCTTTCCACACGTGAAGCATTTTATCACTCCACCTCTTCTTCTTCCTTTACCTAGTACGAGGAAAAATGTTGTTATCATCATACTCTCCTCTCTGATCAGCATACTGCCTTCTCTGTCCAGCATATTTCCCTTTCTGTGAGCTTCCACCTCTCTCAATTTGAGGTTTCTTCCAGTCTTCCTTAGGCTTCTGATTTCTATCTTGGACGACTAATTTTCCCCTCGCTTGAATTCTGCCTTAGCCTCCTTGACCTTGTTTTTGGCTCAACTTCTCTTCCACCTTTAGAGCCATTTGATAAACATCTTCCATTGTTCAGATGGTCATCATGCTCATCTCATCCTGAATTTCGTATCTCAGGCCATTCATATACCTGGAAACCTTTTCATCATTACTTTCACGATGACCTACTCTGATGTTCAGCCTGTAGAACTCTTCAGTGTACTCATTTACTGTCATCAACTTCTGTCTTAAACTCTGCATCCTTTGAAACAATGAAATTTGATAATCCCTAGGAATGAATTTTTCTTTCATCTTTGCAATCATGCTATCCCAACTCTTGATTTTCTTGTTACCTTGGCAGTGTCTGTTAGCTTGCAGTTCATCCCACCACAATGCTGCATGTCCTTCAAGTCTCATGACAACATGTTTGACCTTCTTGTCTTCTTCGACATCTTCATAGTCAAAATATCTGTCTAGATCTCTAATCCAGTCTAGAAGATCTTCAGCATCCAAGTTTCCCTCATAAACTCGAATGTCCAGTTTGGCTCTTACACTCATTCTTGTAACAACTCTAATCAAGTGTTCATTTGCTGCATATTCTGCTGAAATTTCTTCTTCTTCATGTCCAGCGTCATCTTCACTTTCGAACTCACTGACATCTCCAATATCAGCTGTGGGCCTTTTTTTTATTTCCACATCCACGAGTCTGGCATGAATGTCACACAGATCTCTTTCTACTTCTGGATTCTGCACCTACCTGCCCCTTCCTTCCAGAATTTTCCTATCCTCTGGCAGATCAGGTGTTTGCCTATCTCTTCTCCTCGACGACATGGTTGAAATTTCTTCTTGTTTTTCCTGCCTGAAATATATAAACAAGAATCAGGCTCTGATACTAGAATTGATGCAGACACAGACCCTCTTGACCCTTGAGTCGGCAGTCCACTATAGGATCTCTCTATTTTCTGCCCTTGAGTCAGATTGACTCTTCGATTCCTCTTCAGGGAATCCAACACACACAAAATGATGCTCTCCATAGGTCCTTGCGAATTAAGCTCTCGTGATCGAACACAAAGCCTCAATTCCAACCTTCTTTTGACCAAATGATGTGGTCGTCTTTCTCGTTATTTTCAGAACCTCGGAGTTCACGACCCCGCAACTTCTCCTCCCAAATATTCAACTCTTCACCTTCCGAGACCCGAACTTCCAATGTGCCTAAACACTTGTCACAACTCGCCACTCGCGATTTCATGAGCTGAAACTACCAACTCTTGCTTCCAAATCTTGCGATACCCAAAATGCCGATATGGGCATGCTCCTTCTCTTGATAGAGCCCTCGGCATGTGACCATCGACTAGGTTAACTCTATCAATTTTCGCTTCTCACCGCTTTATGAGTTTCGATGTTGAACTCCCGACTCTTGTCTCGTGAATCCCCAAGACACAAGAGGTCAACGAGGTGTTGAATTCTTTCAAAATATGATGCACAAATCTTGATAGACATCACCAATATCTATCCCCCCACACACGTCTCTTCGACCCTTTGGGACTTCGCCTTTCATAATCTAGAGTATCCAACCTTTGGGCTCTCACCTTGCGAACTTCCGAGTTCATGAGATCTCTAGATGTCTGCCACCTGTCCTTCCCGGATGAACAAATCTGATCCACTCGTCACTTCGCTACTCGCCTTTTGCAAATTCATGATTCTTAATACAAAACTTTGGACCCTTCAAGTCATGAAACCTTGAAATGGAATGATGCGGGTAGATCCAATGGTCCACGTTGATCTTGATCAATGGCTCTGGCTTCCCTTGGGCTTGTGCTTCAGAATAAAGGCCATTGTAATCTCCCCACTTATCTGTGAGATCTGACGGCTCGTGGGACTTTGTGAATTCTTCTCAGATAATTTCAACCGTCTGTTTCTTCCTTCAAGAACTTCTGCACTCTTAAACAAAGTGTTTTACCATGGAGCTGAACCACCTGCAATACAAACTTGGGACGCCTCTTTTCAATGCCTCAAGGCACCAACCTTCTATGCTTTTCTTCGACAACTATGAAGACTCTATCCCTCCTGATCTTTCTCCAACTCAGAGTCTTAAAGAAGACTCCCACATGCACTCCTTGTGTCGAATCCTTCAATTACTTCAAAGAATTGAAGTCCTTCGACTCTGTGCACTCCCTGTAGTAGTAGTCCTTCAAAAATTTCTTAGGTTCAAAAAAACTTGGAACTTTACTCAGCCTATGCACACCTTGCACGGATCTTGTGCTCAACTTGCACTTCTATGAGAATGAGGACAATGTTAACCCTCCTGATCTTTCAGAGATAAAACTCTGAACTCTTGTCAATGCACTCCTTGCGGACAACTTCACTACACTCCTTATAGGAACTCTTGCTCAGATAGAGAAACAATTGAAACTCATTCCTTACTCTCTCTCAGACTTCAAACACAAAGCATGAAATCATATACACATCATATAAATAAAATGTGTAACAGAAAGCAAAAATCCATGAGCATAGCATTCAACATGCATTCACAGAGAACAAATACGACACCATAAATTTGAATCGAAGCTCTTTCTATTAATTCAAATCTTTGTACATGGGTGTTTTCAAATATAGATCTCTTCTCTCTTCTCTATGCTCTATGCTCATAATCCTCTTACAACTATACAATGAGGGTGTCTATATCCTGTTTCCCTCTTGCGCTCTAAAATTATCTAATCTAAGCATTAAATTCTATCTACCTACATTAACTTATGCATAAATGCCTCTATCTACTTCAGACGAGAGTGGGACACTCAAGGTCTGATTACAATGCTCCTTCATAAATGTGAGTACGCCTCTATTAACTATCCATTTAATTATATGGAGCTTGTCCAGTTTTCCTCCACATCCACGCACGCTTGCTACCTACTGGCGATGCTCCTGCATCACAACTACTTTACCAATTAGGGGCTTCTTAACCAATCTTTGGGGCTTCCAACTTCATGACCTCATAACTCCTCAACCATAACGAACTATGTGACGTTCCACCTACCATTGGAAATGACAGAAGGAGGAAAATCCATCTATGAGTGTGTTACCTGCATTTACATTTTCCTTCATGTCCTTATTCCTAAAAAAAATTGGGCTTCATGACCAAAACTATGGGTTTCCTGTAGAATTCTTCAAAGTTTCTTCCTATGAGGGCCATTCGTAGAGATATGCCACAAGTGGACCACTTTTCAAAATTATTCAAATACACCAATCACATATGTTGACATAAATGACAACCACTGCATGTTGACATCAATGAAAACCAACTTTCCAACATTTTTTCCTTTCCTAGTATAACGTTTCTTGTAGAAAAAAGTTTTTATTCCTTTGGGGAGAAATAATTTGTTTCGAATTATTATATGAATCTTAGGTAAGTTCGCTATAGTTCATTTGAGGGTCCATTAAATATGGAAAATCTTTAGAAGATTTATGACACCCAATCTTGTTTGACCTCGAAGGTGATGGTGATGAGATGTGTTTTACACACTTCATAGATCTGTTGTATCATTATTATCCAACTCTGGCTCAATCATGTTCACTCCTAGTGATGAAAATAACTCTCTAGATACCCTTTCTATACGTGTTTTGATTGACACTCAAGAGGCTACAAATATGCATCATGAAGGTGTGGGAGGATTAGGTTTTGTAGGGAGAAGTATAGATATTTCATATATTTAGAGTGGTCAAAAGGATAAGGTGATGAGCCAAAATATGAAATCATGAAGAGTGATCAATAACATAGGGGGAGGGGTATCAGTGGTAGTAGGTGAGGACATAGTTTTAAACCATATTTTAGACCTATCAAGGAATATTGTGATTGATAAATTCATTGGAGGGATGATAGGAAAGTATCTTGTAAATTCCTAGATGTAGTAGTCTTGGTTATACTTTATTAGGTATGGGCCAAAGGCTCACATACTTCCTCGTGGTTGGTTGGGATTCAAATTTTGGTATGAGGCATATGCTCTACAAATTTTGAAGGGAAAATGGCTTCGGAATAACTCTCTTATATCCCTTAGGTGTTGATCTAAATATTTCCATGGATATAACACTAGAAATTTTTTCACAATAGATCTAATAAAATATTGAAATATTTACTATGAAGTTTAATTTCTTTTAGATACCAAATTCTTTAATCACATGTTTTTTTTCTTAAAATGTACAAAATTAATTAAATTTTAAAAATAGAGAAAATAAATAAACACAAACACACCATCAACAAATAAACATGAGATATAACCTGGGAAACCCAATAGGGGAGAAAACCCAACTAGAATATGAGGTTGCTCTGCTCTCTTTTATTCAATTAAAAGTACAAAGAAAGAGGAACTCCTAGTGGAGTTTCCTTTGACATTGTGGCATGTATGGATACTACATAATATATCCTCTTTTTTTATATTTTCAAAATACCACTCCTAGGTTCTATTCACAACTATGTAACAAATACAATGATAAATAATGGAACCCCTTCTCCTACTAGTGGCCTGGTATTTAACATTTCTCATTAGCCATCTAGGGGAAATGTTTTGAATTTATCAACCCTAAATTGTGATAAGGTTTTGGATCTTATATAATATTCTTGAAATTCCATATGTGGCTATCCCCATATGTGTGAATAATGGTGGATGACATGGCATCCACTCTTACCATGGTGCTCAACACAGTAGGTCAACTTGTGGGAGGCATAACTTTTGCATACAAGCTCTGATTTGAACCATTGGAAAGGTATCAATGTGTAGAATAGATTCAAGGGGTCTTAGCCAATGATAAGAAATTTTTGACCCCCCAAAATTCCATTTTATGCCTCAAAATGGGCTTGAAATGTTTCAAACCCGAGTTTTCCTAACTGGGATCTAGCATTAAATTTACCCTGCAAGTTTATTTATCTAATATTTTCCCCTAAAAAAGAATTGAGAAAGTAAGAATATAATATAATGGTCCAATTCAAATAATACGTAGACCACATTCCTTTTCCAACATCAAACTACATTATGAAGGTGCATGATATTTGCAAGACTCCTTTGGGTAATTTTGAACTTACTTTACACAATTATATTTGTCAATATGATGAGACGACTAATCATGAGTCCTCTACCACTTTCCATTTGAAGAAAAAGGATATAGGTCAAGTTGTACCTTCAATAAAACAAAATTGATGTTTGCAGCTTCAAATAGGTACATTTTCATAGATATCAGGTGTCTAGATGTGTGGAAGTCATCCAAAGGCCTCTACCTTAGTAATTTACTTTAATTAAAGGAATTATTAAAGTAAAGTGATTTTATTAATTTTTTGAATCTAATTTAATGAAATGATAAAGTTATTAGCATTAGTGAATTAAATATTAGCAATTTATCTCAAGTGAGGTGAGAGTTAATCTCAACTATCAATCACTTCGGAGATTAGGGTGAGTTCATAACTCAATATTATAAAAGCAAGGTTAGGATGAAGGAGAAAGATACTTTTGGAGAGCCAAGAAGAAATTTTTACCAAGTTCTTGAATCATGAAGGAATGTGATTCAATGATATCTTGGTTAGGTTAATATGGACTTTCATCTAGAGATCAGCCCATGTTAGGTGTAGATTATTGAATCTATCAGACTAAAAAAACAACCTCACTTGGATATGAATCCTCTTGCATTTTTATACAGGTGGTACTCATCTTTGGCTAAACATCTTCTTTAAATACTTGATATAAAAAATAATATAGGATTATATCAAATGACATAATAAAAATATTTATATATCAAGAAAATACTAATTGCTGAAAATTAAATATATACGAAGAGTTCCTAAGAAGTGGACTAGGAAACTCAAACATCACACATTGCAAAAAAAACAGAAAATAAAATATCCTCACATCCATCACAGTCTAATAAATTTTCAGATCACATTCAAAATAAAAGGAAATGGTAAAATTGCACAAGAGAACTTTGAAAGAGTATCATTTATTAAGATCAAAAGAAGATTTTGATAAGTCGATTTCAAATATTTTATACTCAAAATCGAGAGTTACAAAATATTATCAAAATCGGCTCTGAAATGGTTCTCTCAAATTTCTCGAAAAATAATAATGTTTGTTACAATATTGGAAATTTAAAGGCATTCGTCCATAAATGGACTGGGATTGGGGATCTCTTGGAGTATAAAAATATTTACAAGAAATATGATGAAGAGGGAAGAATGAGGAGCATGGAACGAGCAATAGGATGTAGAAATAATACAAAAGAAAGTTATCAGAATTAAGTTATATTTTTCTAATGAAAGGATAAATACAATTGGATGAATTATGAGAAGGAAGAAAGTATGTAATCAACATAAACTTACCGTGATGGAGTCTCTCTCTCTCTCTTTCATTTTGTTGTTGATGTGCTTTTTGGAGCTTTTCTCGTTGTGGTTATGTGGCCGGTTGTAAGAGCTTCTGTTGGAATCTCAAAAATCTTGATTAAATATTTGTTTAACCATTCTTTAATATATTCCCTTAAAGGAGCAATGGTTACTTCCTTCTTGAATTTGATATTAAATAATTCACTTTCAATTTCTCTATGGTCAATAGATAAATTTTGTAATGTAGTCTCTATATCTTCATTTCTATTTTTATATTCCACAAGACAATTGTCGGTATCATCATAAGTATATTCCACCATACTATCAAATTTTTTTGCTGATAGTTTTCTCAAGGTTTAAACTTTCTCCTCGAACTATTTTCTAGTCATGAGCATCAAATTTTGATATCAAGTTTGAATTTGCCACTTCAATAGTAGTACTTGCAATATCTAACTTAATAAATTTTGAATATGCCTCAGTATTTTTGCGTGATAATTCATTAAGTTGACTTAGTAATCCTCTTAATGTATTAATCCTTTCAATCCAACACACTTTCAATTATTTCATGTGGCTTTGAGAAGGAATATATTTTTATTTTCTCCTTTGTTCTATCATTGACTAGACTTTTAAAGAGAACATGAAAACCTCATTTATAAGAAATCCTTCATCATTTTTTAAATATGCATTCAAATATTCTTTAGTATTTTTTATTTTAATCCCAAGAGAAGAAAATATTTTCACCAAGTTCCATATGTCTAAAATAAGTGACATTATTTTCTTTATATTTTCCTCCATGAAATGTCAAGTAGCACTGAGTAAGCTTGAGATTCCTTTCAGTCTTAAACTTGACTCAGGGGTCCTTTGAAGAATTTTGTCAGGTTGAACGATAGAAATAGGAGTGGCCAATATACGTGGAGGCATAAAAGTTTCTTCTGATTATTTTATTCTTTCCTTAAGCCATATATTTTCTTCCTCCATATCGACTATTGATATATCTAGTGCATCCCCTATAACCTTATGAATTGAAGACAATTTTGATGGAGGAATCTCTCTAAGATAAATGATGGAACAATATTTTCCATTTATGTTCTTCGAAGTTATTTCAAATATCAATTTATTTGAAGACTTGTAAAATAATGCATTATGTAAATAAAAAGTTTCTTCATCAGAAAAGGCTTCATCCTAGACAACAATCGTGGAAAAAAATTGTGCATTCTCTTATACTCATTCCTCTTCGTTGGACAACTAGATATGTTCAATATCAACATATAAATCCATATCAACGTATGTTTTGTTCTTACCCTCCCCGTTGAGAATTAATTATTTTCCTCTTCACTTTCAATTTATCAGGGTTTTCTAAATTTCCTTGAGGAGGATTTTTCTCTCCATCATCACCTGATGTATTGTTTGAGCGTTTTCTTCGTTGATTCACTGTAGACTGAGGATTTAATTTAAGCAAATCAATTCTATGAGAAATAGTTGGAGACTCGACACTTATTTCACCTAAGGGTTTCCCTCTTTGCTTACAATAATCTATAGTACTCACTATTCTCTCTATATCACCAAAACGTTTCTTAGTATCTTGAAAAGGAGGGTCATGATTATCTCCTTCTTCTTCTCCAAATATAAGGGTATTAACTAATGAAGGACTCAATCCAATTGATATCATTTGGTTATAAAACAATGTGTTGAGGATCAAACCCCTTGATTTCTTCTACAAATTTTAAATTATACTGGTCAAAATATGAAGCATATTCAATCAATATTGGAAATTCCTCTCAAGAAAACTTGACTGAATTTCCAAGTCAAAGTAATAAAATGTTTTTTCCTTTTTTCATAAAAAACATGGAACCAAAATTTATATTTCCTTTCTACCTCTATAATAAACAATTTATTCGACACATAATAAGGAACGAGGATAGGTTTTTCATGAGAACATAAAATCTTGATGATATTATCATAATCCATTTTCTCCATAACTAATTTTGTATTTATAAAGGCGGACAGCTCCAATGAAATTCTAGAAGTATCCTCTCCAAAGAGAAATTTATTAAATTCAAACACAAAATCATTATATACTTCATGAAAGTGGCGAATAACATTTTGTCTCCATAGAGATTGATACCACATAGTCATAGGGTCAACCTTTGAATTTACCCTCTTTCCAATACTCAAGCCTTTTAAAATATGGTAGTATGTAATGGAAAATATCAAATAAGAAGGAATGTAAAAAAATATCTCATTCTTAAAATTCATTAATTGTGCAAATATTTTATTAGATATAATCTTCTCCCCGTTGATTACAACATTTTCATGAACACTAAAACGTATAATATATAGAGCTAGTTGATGCATAGTGGTTGCATAATCTTGACCAGTGATTCTTGTAAAAAGATAAACAATTTATCGATAAGGGTCTTTCACAGAACTAACTTGAATTTTGGATAAGTCTTATGGTATTGTTGTATGGTCTTGCAAATATTCTTGCAGGATTTCTATTCCATTATTCCTTCCTTTCAAAAAATTTCTAGCTTTGTCTCCTTTGTATGTTATATTTGGTTCTAGTAATTTTATCATTTTCTTGAATATTGAAGGCGCCAATGAAATAGGGTAACCGTTCTATAGTGGAATTTTTTGTCTATTCTGAACAAATTTTTCTATGCACCAAGTGATAATATATTTATAGTTGAAAAAATTCATCACAAAACCATCTAGGACTATCCGTGATGTCCAAACTTTGTTGTTGTCTCTATCTGGTGATGTGTAATAATACCAATATAATCTCGACCAATGGTAATTATAATCTTCTCTAGCGAGCAAATTCAAAGTGTCCCCACATAATTGTTTTTTTTTCTTGACCATCTTTACTAGGTTGATGAACTTGTTGGTACTACCACTTAGAAAAATGATATAATATTCTTCAATAATACTTGACTCATGTTTTCAATGCAGAGTTAATATGTAATAAATGTAATTTCCTTGAGAAAAATGTCATTAATATCGAGCTTTTTGAAATTCAATTTTAGTGTTTAAATCTGTAGTATCATCACTAAATTTAACTCGATAAGTGTGAAATAAATAAGGCACGTCATGGTGGGGACTCAAGGTGGAAGAAATATTCAAATAAAAATGCAAGTCCTCCAACCCGCGAACCCTCCATGAAAGGAAAAAAAAATAAGTGTTGATACCTCTCAAATGGATTTAAAAGGAAGGAAAATATACAAAATTACAAGTCCACAATGAAAGAAAAAGGAACTAAGTGTTGGTAGCGGGTTTATGGAAACAAAAAATATATACCATGAGTTTGCAAGTCTTTCCACCCACAAATCTGTGAATATAATAAAGTGACTAAGTATGAAAGAGTATGTAGACTACAGGAAAGAGAAGTGAAAGTGGTAGGACACAAAAATCTTGTAGGATCAAAACAAACTTGGAAGAAAAATATTATGTACAAAAGAGTGAAAAAGAAGAAAGGCATAGGGGTCAACAATTGGATCCAAATTTGGTATGATAACTCTCTACCGGTCATCAAGAATACAGAATCTGATGACCAGAGGCCTTATTTTTTGGGAAATGGAGTCAAGAAAATGAGGATATGCAAAACAAAGAAAAGGTTGTGTACAAGCGAAAAGAATGAAAATCAAGAAAAAAAAAATCATATGTATCCCATTGATTAGAAGAATTAATATTGTTCCATTCATGTCCCTGAGACTGTACGAATTAAAACTTAGAATATTTTCAATAATATATGACCCGATCCAGAGTGATTTGAATTTGATATGCATTTAAGGATTTTCTTTTGCTTTATTCCAAAGCAATACTAGTTCACCTTTTTGGAAATTCTTTATTGTTGCACTTTGATCAAAGTACTTCTTGACATTATTTTTCTCTGACATACTTTCTTCAAAGCTTCATCTCTTTCTTCTTCCAACTTTAACAACTGAGTCAATCTCTTGTGCAACGGAGAAGTTTTTTTTGTATGTTTAATGTTTACCGCATAAGACAAAGCATTCAGTTCAATACTGAGTGGAATTTTTTCTTATTTTCCATACACCAATGCATATGGGGATACTCCAATTCTATCCTTTGGTGTCATCATGCTTTCCCATAATGCATCCATCACTTTCAAATGCCAATTTCTTTGATTCTGATCAATTGTCTTCTTCAGAATTTGGATCAAAGTTTTTTTCGTAGATTTAGCATGCCCATTTCCTTGGGGATAGTAATTTGATGATTGCCTCATTATGATGCCATATTCCCCACAAAAATTAGTAAACTTTTATCCAACAAATATCAACCCATTATCAGTGATAAATTCTTTGGCGCCCCAAACATTGATAGAATACTATCATTAAGAAACTTGATCAATTATTCATAATCAACCCTTTTCAATGGTATTTCCTCTTTCCATTTCATGAAATAATATGTGGCAGTAAGAATTTATACATGTCCTTTACTGTATTTTAGGTTTATTGGCCCAATGAAATCAAGTCCCCACTATGAAAATGGTTCTTTCACCAGTATAGGTTGCAAAGGCATTGTAGACCTCTTCATTTTACCTGAAGTTTTTTATAGGAAAAACATTTTCTTACCATTTCATATGAATCCTTAAAAATTGGTTTCCAATAATACCCAACTCTTATTATTTTGTGTGCAATAGTGGTTGGTGCAAAATTTTCTCAGCATATTCCTTCATGAAATTCTTTTATCAATTCTTGAGATTTTGTTGCATATACACACCTCAATAACATTCCATCATAATTTCTTATGAACAATATTTATGCGATCAAAACATAATGATTCTATTTAATTTTTAGGGATTTCGTTGGGAGTCATGCTGATTGGGAATTTTCCATATGTCAAATAAAAAATGATGTCCTTGTACCATTCTGAATTCAACATGGGTTTTCCAACTCAACATGACACCACCCCATTCAATGCTTCATTATCAAATAATAAGTTTAAATAATCCCTTTCCTTTAACTACTTTTAAAGGTTTGATCTCAACATCATATTCGTGAATCTTAGCCAACAAAATTTCCCACTTTCCTTCTCTCAATTGTTGATCTAAGATAATTTTCA
>JZKD02S2123554.1:23080-38849 GCA_000966675.3 Picea glauca
TGAAAATTATCTTAGATCAACAATTGAGAGAAGGAAAGTGGGAAATTTTGTTGGCTAAGATTCACGAATATGATGTTGAGATCAAACCTTTAAAAGTAGTTAAAGGAAAGGGATTATTTAAACTTATTATTTGATAATGAAGCATTGAATGGGGTGGTGTCATGTTGAGTTGGAAAACCCATGTTGAATTCAGAATGGTACAAGGACATCATTTTTTATTTGACATATGGAAAATTCCCAATCAGCATGACTCCCAACGAAATCCCTAAAAATTAAATAGAATCATTATGTTTTGATCGCATAAATATTGTTCATAAGAAATTATGATGGAATGTTATTGAGGTGTGTATATGCAACAAAATCTCAAGAATTGATAAAAGAATTTCATGAAGGAATATGCTGAGAAAATTTTGCACCAACCACTATTGCACACAAAATAATAAGAGTTGGGTATTATTGGAAACCAATTTTTAAGGATTCATATGAAATGGTAAGAAAATGTTTTTCCTATAAAAAACTTCAGGTAAAATGAAGAGGTCTACAATGCCTTTGCAACCTATACTGGTGAAAGAACCATTTTCATAGTGGGGACTTGATTTCATTGGGCCAATAAACCTAAAATACAGTAAAGGACATGTATAAATTCTTACTGCCACATATTATTTCATGAAATGGAAAGAGGAAATACCATTGAAAAGGGTTGATTATGAATAATTGATCAAGTTTCTTAATGATAGTATTCTATCAATGTTTGGGGCGCCAAAGAATTTATCACTGATAATGGGTTGATATTTGTTGGATAAAAGTTTACTAATTTTTGTGGGGAATATGGCATCATAATGAGGCAATCATCAAATTACTATCCCCAAGGAAATGGGCATGCTAAATCTACGAAAAAAACTTTGATCCAAATTCTGAAGAAGACAATTGATCAGAATCAAAGAAATTGGCATTTGAAAGTGATGGATGCATTATGGGAAAGCATGATGACACCAAAGGATAGAATTGGAGTATCCCCATATGCATTGGTGTATGGAAAATAAGAAAAAATTCCACTCAGTATTGAACTGAATGCTTTGTCTTATGCGGTAAACATTAAACATACAAAAAAAACTTCTCCGTTGCACAAGAGATTGACTCAGTTGTTAAAGTTGGAAGAAGAAAGAGATGAAGCTTTGAAGAAAGTATGTCAGAGAAAAATAATGTCAAGAAGTACTTTGATCAAAGTGCAACAATAAAGAATTTCCAAAAAGGTGAACTAGTATTGCTTTGGAATAAAGCAAAAGAAAATCCTTAAATGCATATCAAATTCAAATCACTCTGGATCGGGTCATATATTATTGAAAATATTCTAAGTTTTAATTCGTACAGTCTCAGGGACATGAATGGAACAATATTAATTCTTCTAATCAATGGGATACATATGATTTTTTTTTTCTTGATTTTCATTCTTTTCGCTTGTACACAACCTTTTCTTTGTTTTGCATATCCTCATTTTCTTGACTCCATTTCCCAAAAAATAAGGCCTCTGGTCATCAGATTCTGTATTCTTGATGACCGGTAGAGAGTTATCATACCAAATTTGGATCCAATTGTTGACCCCTATGCCTTTCTTCTTTTTCACTCTTTTGTACATAATATTTTTCTTCCAAGTTTGTTTTGATCCTACAAGATTTTTGTGTCCTACCACTTTCACTTCTCTTTCCTGTAGTCTACATACTCTTTCATACTTAGTCACTTTATTATATTCACAGATTTGTGGGTGGAAAGACTTGCAAACTCATGGTATATATTTTTTGTTTCCATAAACCCGCTACCAACACTTAGTTCCTTTTTCTTTCATTGTGGACTTGTAATTTTGTATATTTTCCTTCCTTTTAAATCCATTTGAGAGGTATCAACACTTATTTTTTTTTCCTTTCATGGAGGGTTCGCGGGTTGGAGGACTTGCATTTTTATTTGAATATTTCTTCCACCTTGAGTCCCCACCATGACGTGCCTTATTTATTTCACACTTATCGAGTTAAATTTAGTGATGATACTACAGATTTAAACACTAAAATTGAATTTCAAAAAGCTCGATATTAATGACATTTTTCTCAAGGAAATTACATTTATTACATATTAACTCTGCATTGAAAACATGAGTCAAGTATTATTGAAGAATATTATATCATTTTTCTAAGTGGTAGTACCAACAAGTTCATCAACCTAGTAAAGATGGTCAAGAAAAAAAAACAATTATGTGGGGACACTTTGAATTTGCTCGCTAGAGAAGATTATAATTACCATTGGTCGAGATTATATTGGTATTATTACACATCACCAGATAGAGACAACAACAAAGTTTGGACATCACGGATAGTCCTAGATGGTTTTGTGATGAATTTTTTCAACTATAAATATATTATCACTTGGTGCATAGAAAAATTTGTTCAGAATAGACAAAAAATTCCACTATAGAACGGTTACCCTATTTCATTGGCGCCTTCAATATTCAAGAAAATGATAAAATTACTAGAACCAAATATAACATACAAAGGAGACAAAGCTAGAAATTTTTTGAAAGGAAGGAATAATGGAATAGAAATCCTGCAAGAATATTTGCAAGACCATACAACAATACCATAAGACTTATCCAAAATTCAAGTTAGTTCTGTGAAAGACCCTTATCGATAAATTGTTTATCTTTTTACAAGAATCACTGGTCAAGATTATGCAACCACTATGCATCAACTAGCTCTATATATTATACGTTTTAGTGTTCATGAAAATGTTGTAATCAACGGGGAGAAGATTATATCTAATAAAATATTTGCACAATTAATGAATTTTAAGAATGAGATATTTTTTTACATTCCTTCTTATTTGATATTTTCCATTACATACTACCATATTTTAAAAGGCTTGAGTATTGGAAAGAGGGTAAATTCAAAGGTTGACCCTATGACTATGTGGTATCAATCTCTATGGAGACAAAATGTTATTCGCCACTTTCATGAAGTATATAATGATTTTGTGTTTGAATTTAATAAATTTCTCTTTGGAGAGGATACTTCTAGAATTTCATTGGAGCTGTCCGCCTTTATAAATACAAAATTAGTTATGGAGAAAATGGATTATGATAATATCATCAAGATTTTATGTTCTCATGAAAAACCTATCCTCGTTCCTTATTATGTGTCGAATAAATTGTTTATTATAGAGGTAGAAAGGAAATATAAATTTTGGTTCCATGTTTTTTATGAAAAAAGGAAAAAACATTTTATTACTTTGACTTGGAAATTCAGTCAAGTTTTCTTGAGAGGAATTTCCAATATTGATTGAATATGCTTCATATTTTGACCAGTATAATTTAAAATTTGTAGAAGAAATCAAGGGGTTTGATCCTCAACACATTGTTTTATAACCAAATGATATCAATTGGATTGAGTCCTTCATTAGTTAATACCCTTATATTTGGAGAAGAAGAAGGAGATAATCATGACCCTCCTTTTCAAGATACTAAGAAACGTTTTGGTGATATAGAGAGAATAGTGAGTACTATAGATTATTGTAAGCAAAGAGGGAAACCCTTAGGTGAAATAAGTGTCGAGTCTCCAACTATTTCTCATAGAATTGATTTGCTTAAATTAAATCCTCAGTCTACAGTGAATCAACGAAGAAAACGCTCAAACAATACATCAGGTGATGATGGAGAGAAAAATCCTCCTCAAGGAAATTTAGAAAACCCTGATAAATTGAAAGTGAAGAGGAAAATAATTAATTCTCAACGGGGAGGGTAAGAACAAAACATACGTTGATATGGATTTATATGTTGATATTGAACATATCTAGTTGTCCAACGAAGAGGAATGAGTATAAGAGAATGCACAATTTTTTTCCACGATTGTTGTCTAGGATGAAGCCTTTTCTGATGAAGAAACTTTTTATTTACATAATGCATTATTTTACAAGTCTTCAAATAAATTGATATTTGAAATAACTTCGAAGAACATAAATGGAAAATATTGTTCCATCATTTATCTTAGAGAGATTCCTCCATCAAAATTGTCTTCAATTCATAAGGTTATAGGGGATGCACTAGATATATCAATAGTCGATATGGAGGAAGAAAATATATGGCTTAAGGAAAGAATAAAATAATCAGAAGAAACTTTTATGCCTCCACGTATATTGGCCACTCCTATTTCTATCGTTCAACCTGACAAAATTCTTCAAAGGACCCCTGAGTCAAGTTTAAGACTGAAAGGAATCTCAAGCTTACTCAGTGCTACTTGACATTTCATGGAGGAAAATATAAAGAAAATAATGTCACTTATTTTAGACATATGGAACTTGGTGAAAATATTTTCTTCTCTTGGGATTAAAATAAAAAATACTAAAGAATATTTGAATGCATATTTAAAAAATGATGAAGGATTTCTTATAAATGAGGTTTTCATGTTCTCTTTAAAAGTCTAGTCAATGATAGAACAAAGGAGAAAATAAAAATATATTCCTTCTCAAAGCCACATGAAATAATTGAAAGTGTGTTGGATTGAAAGGATTAATACATTAAGAGGATTACTAAGTCAACTTAATGAATTATCACGCAAAAATACTGAGGCATATTCAAAATTTATTAAGTTAGATATTGCAAGTACTACTATTGAAGTGGCAAATTCAAACTTGATATCAAAATTTGATGCTCATGACTAGAAAATAGTTCGAGGAGAAAGTTTAAACCTTGAGAAAACTATCAGCAAAAAAATTTGATAGTATGGTGGAATATACTTATGATGATACCGACAATTGTCTTGTGGAATATAAAAATAGAAATGAAGATATAGAGACTACATTACAAAATTTATCTATTGACCATAGAGAAATTGAAAGTGAATTATTTAATATCAAATTCAAGAAGGAAGTAACCATTGCTCCTTTAAGGGAATATATTAAAGAATGGTTAAACAAATATTTAATCAAGATTTTTGAGATTCCAACAGAAGCTCTTACAACCGGCCACATAACCACAACGAGAAAAGCTCCAAAAAGCACATCAACAACAAAATGAAAGAGAGAGAGAGAGACTCCATCACGGTAAGTTTATGTTGATTACATACTTTCTTCCTTCTCATAATTCATCCAATTGTATTTATCCTTTCATTAGAAAAATATAACTTAATTCTGATAACTTTCTTTTGTATTATTTCTACATCCTATTGCTCGTTCCATGCTCCTCATTCTTCCCTCTTCATCATATTTCTTGTAAATATTTTTATACTCCAAGAGATCCCCAATCCCAGTCCATTTATGGACGAATGCCTTTAAATTTCCAATATTGTAACAAACATTATTATTTTTCGAGAAATTTGAGAGAACCATTTCAGAGCCGATTTTGATAATATTTTGTAACTCTCGATTTTGAGTATAAAATATTTGAAATCGACTTATCAAAATCTTCTTTTGATCTTAATAAATGATACTCTTTCAAAGTTCTCTTGTGCAATTTTACCATTTCCTTTTATTTTGAATGTGATCTGAAAATTTATTAGACTGTGATGGATGTGAGGATATTTTATTTTCTGTTTTTTTTGCAATGTGTGATGTTTGAGTTTCCTAGTCCACTTCTTAGGAACTCTTCGTATATATTTAATTTTCAGCAATTAGTATTTTCTTGATATATAAATATTTTTATTATGTCATTTGATATAATCCTATATTATTTTTTATATCAAGTATTTAAAGAAGATGTTTAGCCAAAGATGAGTACCACCTGTATAAAAATGCAAGAGGATTCATATCCAAGTGAGGTTGTTTTTTTAGTCTGATAGATTCAATAATCTACACCTAACATGGGCTGATCTCTAGATGAAAGTCCATATTAACCTAACCAAGATATCATTGAATCACATTCCTTCATGATTCAAGAACTTGGTAAAAATTTCTTCTTGGCTCTCCAAAAGTATCTTTCTCCTTCATCCTAACCTTGCTTTTATAATATTGAGTTATGAACTCACCCTAATCTCCGAAGTGATTGATAGTTGAGATTAACTCTCACCTCACTTGAGATAAATTGCTAATATTTAATTCACTAATGCTAATAACTTTATCATTTCATTAAATTAGATTCAAAAAATTAATAAAATCACTTTACTTTAATAATTCCTTTAATTAAAGTAAATTACTAAGGTAGAGGCCTTTGGATGACTTCCACACATCTAGACACCTGATATCTATGAAAATGTACCTATTTGAAGCTGCAAACATCAATTTTGTTTTATTGAAGGTACAACTTGACCTATATCCTTTTTCTTCAAATGGAAAGTGGTAGAGGACTCATGATTAGTCGTCTCATCATATTGACAAATATAATTGTGTAAAGTAAGTTCAAAATTACCCAAAGGAGTCTTGCAAATATCATGCACCTTCATAATGTAGTTTGATGTTGGAAAAGGAATGTGGTCTACGTATTATTTGAATTGGACCATTATATTATATTCTTACTTTCTCAATTCTTTTTTAGGGGAAAATATTAGATAAATAAACTTGCAGGGTAAATTTAATGCTAGATCCCAGTTAGGAAAACTCGGGTTTGAAACATTTCAAGCCCATTTTGAGGCATAAAATGGAATTTTGGGGGGTCAAAAATTTCTTATCATTGGCTAAGACCCCTTGAATCTATTCTACACATTGATACCTTTCCAATGGTTCAAATCAGAGCTTGTATGCAAAAGTTATGCCTCCCACAAGTTGACCTACTGTGTTGAGCACCATGGTAAGAGTGGATGCCATGTCATCCACCATTATTCACACATATGGGGATAGCCACATATGGAATTTCAAGAATATTATATAAGATCCAAAACCTTATCACAATTTAGGGTTGATAAATTCAAAACATTTCCCCTAGATGGCTAATGAGAAATGTTAAATACCAGGCCACTAGTAGGAGAAGGGGTTCCATTATTTATCATTGTATTTGTTACATAGTTGAGAATAGAACCTAGGAGTGGTATTTTGAAAGTATAAAAAGAGAGGATATATTATGTAGTATCCATACATGCCACAATGTCAAAGGAAACTCCACTAAGAGTTCCTCTTTCTTTGTACTTTTAATTGAAGAAAAGAGAGCAGAGCAACCTCATATTCTAGTTGGGTTTTCTCCCCTATTGGGGTTCCCAGGTTATATCTCGTGTTTATTTGTTGATGGTGTGTTTGTGTTTATTTATTTTCTCTATTTTTAAAATTTAATTAATTTTGTACATTTTAAGATAAAAACCATGTGATTAAAGAATTTGGTATCTAAAAGAAATTAACCTTCATAGTAAATATTTCAATATTTTATTAGATCTATTGTGAAAAAATTTCTAGTGTTATATCCATGGAAATATTTAGATCAACATCCATGGTTGATCCATCCTCTACGCTATCTTCTATATTCCCCGAGAAACTTGAGCCTACAATTAGGTAAATTAGCATATCACTTATCCATACTTCCTTAGTGTAGACATGGATATAACCTTCCTATAATATATTATCCTTATCATGATGATCCTCATGACAAACTCACAAGGAAAATTGGATTTGTAGTAAGAACCACCTCCCCAGAATCTAAACCCAATTATTTTTTTCACCTGTAAACATTTTTTACCAATTGTAATGAGAAATTCCTAAAACAATTTCCATACAAATGAAAATGGGAACATATGATTGGAACATTTACACAATCAATACTCTCATAATACCTCCCAAAGAAACAATCTTGATAGACTTGTAGACTTGTATACAACCAGAATAATATCTAGATGAACAAGTATTGTTCCCATAAATCTACATTGGCTATTAAGGAAACTATCATTAGCTATAATAGTTTCTCCAAGTTCATCCTCGATAGATTTCATAGCACCAAATTTGCACACCTCCATCGAAAATCCAAGGAGTTTTATCCAAAATGGAATGGATTTTGAATGCCCATCCTTATCATTGAAGAGTGAGTGACAAAACCTAAGGGATATAAGAGAGTTATTCCAAATCCATTTTCCCTTCAAAATTTGTAGAGCATATGCCTCATACCAAAATTTGAATCCCAACCAACCATGAGGAAGTATGTGAGCCTTTGGCCCATACCTAATAAAGTATAACCAAGACTACTACATCTAGGAATTTACAAGATACTTTCCTATTGTCCCTTCAATGAATTTATCAATCACAATATTCCTTGATAGGTCTAAAATATGGTTTAAAACTATGTCCTCACCTACTACCACTGATACCCCTCCCCCTATGTTATTGATCACTCTTCATGATTTCATATTTTGGCTCATCACCTTATCCTTTTGACCACTCTAAATATATGAAATATCTATACTTCTCCCTACAAAACCTAATCCTCCCACACCTTCATGATGCATATTTGTAGCCTCTTGAGTGTCAATCAAAACACGTATAGAAAGGGTATCTAGAGAGTTATTTTCATCACTAGGAGTGAACATGATTGAGCCAGAGTTGGATAATAATGATACAACAGATCTATGAAGTGTGTAAAACACATCTCATCACCATCACCTTCGAGGTCAAACAAGATTGGGTGTCATAAATCTTCTAAAGATTTTCCATATTTAATGGACCCTCAAATGAACTATAGCGAACTTACCTAAGATTCATATAATAATTCGAAACAAATTATTTCTCCCCAAAGGAATAAAAACTTTTTTCTACAAGAAACGTTATACTAGGAAAGGAAAAAATGTTGGAAAGTTGGTTTTCATTGATGTCAACATGCAGTGGTTGTCATTTATGTCAACATATGTGATTGGTGTATTTGAATAATTTTGAAAAGTGGTCCACTTGTGGCATATCTCTACGAATGGCCCTCATAGGAAGAAACTTTGAAGAATTCTACAGGAAACCCATAGTTTTGGTCATGAAGCCCAATTTTTTTTAGGAATAAGGACATGAAGGAAAATGTAAATGCAGGTAACACACTCATAGATGGATTTTCCTCCTTCTGTCATTTCCAATGGTAGGTGGAACGTCACATAGTTCGTTATGGTTGAGGAGTTATGAGGTCATGAAGTTGGAAGCCCCAAAGATTGGTTAAGAAGCCCCTAATTGGTAAAGTAGTTGTGATGCAGGAGCATCGCCAGTAGGTAGCAAGCGTGCGTGGATGTGGAGGAAAACTGGACAAGCTCCATATAATTAAATGGATAGTTAATAGAGGCGTACTCACATTTATGAAGGAGCATTGTAATCAGACCTTGAGTGTCCCACTCTCGTCTGAAGTAGATAGAGGCATTTATGCATAAGTTAATGTAGGTAGATAGAATTTAATGCTTAGATTAGATAATTTTAGAGCGCAAGAGGGAAACAGGATATAGACACCCTCATTGTATAGTTGTAAGAGGATTATGAGCATAGAGCATAGAGAAGAGAGAAGAGATCTATATTTGAAAACACCCATGTACAAAGATTTGAATTAATAGAAAGAGCTTCGATTCAAATTTATGGTGTCGTATTTGTTCTCTGTGAATGCATGTTGAATGCTATGCTCATGGATTTTTGCTTTCTGTTACACATTTTATTTATATGATGTGTATATGATTTCATGCTTTGTGTTTGAAGTCTGAGAGAGAGTAAGGAATGAGTTTCAATTGTTTCTCTATCTGAGCAAGAGTTCCTATAAGGAGTGTAGTGAAGTTGTCCGCAAGGAGTGCATTGACAAGAGTTCAGAGTTTTATCTCTGAAAGATCAGGAGGGTTAACATTGTCCTCATTCTCATAGAAGTGCAAGTTGAGCACAAGATCCGTGCAAGGTGTGCATAGGCTGAGTAAAGTTCCAAGTTTTTTTGAACCTAAGAAATTTTTGAAGGACTACTACTACAGGGAGTGCACAGAGTCGAAGGACTTCAATTCTTTGAAGTAATTGAAGGATTCGACACAAGGAGTGCATGTGGGAGTCTTCTTTAAGACTCTGAGTTGGAGAAAGATCAGGAGGGATAGAGTCTTCATAGTTGTCGAAGAAAAGCACAGAAGGTTGGTGCCTTGAGGCGTTGAAAAGAGGCGTCCCAAGTTTGTGTTGCAGGTGGTTAAGCTCCATGGTAAAACACTTTGTTTAAGAGTGCAGAAGTTCTTGAAGGAAGAAACAGACGGTTGAAATTCTCTGAGAAGAATTCACAAAGTCCCACGAGCCGTCAGATCTCACAGATAAGTGGGGAGATTACAGTGGCCTTTATTCTAAAGCACAAGCCCAAGGGAAGCCAGATCCATTGATCAAGATCAACGTGGACCGTTGGATCTACCCGCATCATTCCATTTCAAGGTTTCATGAGTTGAAGGGTCCAAAGTTTTGTATTAAGAATCATGAAGTCGCAAAAGGCGAGTAGTGAAGTGACGAGTGGATCAGAGTTTTTCATCCAGGAAGGATAGGTGGTAGAGATCTAGAGATCTCGTGAACTCAGAAGTTCACAAGGTGAGAGCCCAAATGTTGGATACTCTGGATTATGAAAGGCGAAGTCCCGAAGGGGCGAAGAGACGTGTGTGGGGGGCTAGCTATTGGTGATGTCTATAGAGATTTGTGCATCATATTTTGAAAGAAGTCAACACCTCGTTGACCTCTTGTGTCTTGGGGATTCACGAGACAAGAGTTGGGAGTTCAACATCGAAACTCATAAAGCGGTGAGAAGCGAAAATTGATAGAGTTAACCTAGTCGATGGTCACGTGCAGAGGGCTCTAACAAGAGAAGGAGCATGCCCATATCAGCATTTTGGGTATCGTAATATTTGGAAGCAAGAGTTGGGAGTTTTAGCTCATGAACTCGCGAGTGGCGAGTTGTGACAAGTGTTTAGGCACATTGGAAGTTCGGGTCACGAAAGGTGAAGAGTTGAATATTTGGGAGGAGAAGTTGCGGGGTTGCGAACTCCGAGGTTCTGAAAATAACAAGAAAGACGACCACATCGTTTGGTCAAAAGAAGGTTGGAATTGAGGCTTTGTGTTCGATCGCGAGAGATTAATTCGCAAGGACCTGTGGAGAGCATCATTTTGTGTGTGTTGGATTCCCTGAAGAGGAATCGAAGAGTCAATCTGACTCAAGGGCAGAAAATAGAGAGATCCTATAGTGGACTGCCGACTCAAGGGTCGAGAGGGTCTGTGTCTGCATCAATTCTAGTATCAAAGCCTGATTCTTGTTTATATATTTCAGGCAGGAAAAACAAGAAGAAATTTCAACCATGTCGTCGAGGAGAAGAGATAGGGAAACACCTGATCTACCAGAGGATAGGGAAATTCTAGAAGGAAGGGGCAGGTAGGTGCAGAATCCAGAAGTAGAAAGAGATCTATGTGACATTCATGCCAGACTCGTGGATGTGGAAATAAAACAAAGGCCCACAGCTGATATTGGAGATGTCAGTGAGTTCAAAAGTGAATATGACGCTGGACATGAAGAAGAAGAAATTTCAGCAGAAGATGCAGCAAATGAACACTTGATTAGAGTTGTTGCAAGAATGAGTGTAAGAGACAAACTGGACATTCCAGTTTATGAGGGAAACTTGGATGCTGAAGATATTCTAGACTAGATTAGAGATCTGGACAGATATTTTGACTATGAAGATGTTGAAGAAGACAAGAAGGTCAAACATGTTGTCATGAGACTTAAAGGACATGCAACATTGTGGTGGGATGAACTGCAAGCTAACAGACACTTCCAAGGTAACAATAAAATCAAGAGTTGGGATAGGATGATTGCAAAGATGAAAGAAAAATTCATTCCTAGGAATTATCAAATTTCATTGTTTCAAAGGATGCAGAGTTTAAGACAGAAGTTGATGACAGTAAATGAGTACACTGAAGAGTTCTACAGGCTGAACATCAGAGTAGGTCATCGTGAAAGTAATGATGAAAAGGTTTCCAGGTATATGAATGGCCTGAGATACGAAATTCAGGATGAGATGAGCATGATGACCATCTGAACAATGGAAGATGTTTATCAAATGGCTCTAAAGGTGGAAGAGAAGTTGAGCCAAAAACAAGGTCAAGGAGGCTAAGGCAGAATTCAAGCGAGGGGAAAATTAGTCGTCCAAGATAGAAATCAGAAGCCTAAGGAAGACTGGAAGAAACCTCAAATTGAGAGAGGTGGAAGCTCACAGAAAGGGAAATATGCTGGACAGAGAAGGCAGTATGCTGATCAGAGAGGAGAGTATGATGATAACAACATTTTTCCTCGTACTAGGTAAAGGAAGAAGAAGAGGTGGAGTGATAAAATGCTTCACGTGTGGAAAGGTCGAACACAAGTCTTATGAATGTCCAGACAAGAAGAAAGAGGAAGGAGAGACTCACATTGCTGAAGCACAAAGGAGAAATGTTGAGGCAAAGGATGTTGAAGGAGGAAGATCATTGATGATGCGAAAAGCTCTTTTAACACCAGAGAAGGAGGTAGAGAGTTTAGTCCAAAGGAACAAACTTTTTCAGACTACTTGCAAGACCAAGGACAGGGTATCCAAGGTCATTGTAAATAGTGGTAGCACGAATAATCTCGTTTCAACAAAGATGGTAGAAAACTTGGAGTTGGAGACGATTGATCATCCAATCCCATACAGAGTTTCATGGTTGCAAAAATGGCATCAGGTAAATGTCAGTAAACAATGTTTAGTTGAGTTTAAAATAGGAGGGTATAAAGATGAAATACTCTATGATGTTATTGCTATGGATGTTTTTCATCTATTGTTGGGTAGACCATGGAAATATGACAGGAATGTGATTCATGATGGGAGAATGAAAAAATACACCCTAGAGAAAAATGGGAGAACTCATATGATGTTGCTGATCAAAGATAAACAAATAAAACTTGAGGTAAGTAACATTGTACTTCTCATGAGTGGGAAGGAACTTCATATAGAGGTCAATAAGAAGAAGGAACTACAATTTATTGTGGTCAGGAATCCAAAGATTGTTTTAACTAGCACAAGGGTAGATGATTTACCAAAATAGGTTCAGGAACTGTTGGAAGAGTTCGTTGACATAGTAGTGGAAGAACTACCTCATTCGTTGCCACCGATTAGAAGTATAATTCATCAAATTTATCTCATACATGGAGCTAGTTTTCCAAACAAAGCAATGTACATATTGATGCTGCAGGAGAATGAAGAGGTCAAAAGACAAGTCTAGGATTTGTTGGACAAAGGTTTGGTCATAGAAAGTTTGAGTTTGTGTGATGTTCCGACAGTACTTAGTCCGAAGAAAGACGGAGGCTAGAGGATGTGTACTGACTCGAGGGAAATCAACAAAATAACCATCAGGTAGAGATTTCCATTGCCAAGGATGGATGATCTGATGGATTGCTTGAGTGGGGCAATTTTTTTTTCAAAGATTGACTTGAAAAGTGGATATCACCAAATCTGCATGAGGGAAGGTGATGAATGGAAGATAACATTCAAAACCAATGAAGGGTTATACAAATGGATTTTCATGTCATTTGGTTTAACAAACATGCCGAGTACTTTCATGATATTAATGAATGAAGTCCTAAAGGATTTCATCGGAAAATTTGTCATTTTGTATCTTGATGACATATTGATTTTCAGTAAAACAAAGGCAGAGCATCTGAAACATTTGGCTACAGTAATGAAGACGTTACAACAAGAGAAGTTGTTGATAAACATGAAGAAAACCTCATTCATGAAGACAAAGCTCATTTACTTGGGTTTTGTTATTTCTACAGATAAATTGAGGATGGATCCAAATAATGTGGAGGTGATTAAGAATTGGTCATCACCAAAGAGTATATTTGAGGTGAGAAGTTTTCATGGATTGGCTAGTTTCTACAAAATATTCATCAGTAATTTCAGTGGAATTAGTGCACCGATGATGGACACAGGGAAGAAGAGACACAAGTCTTTTCACTGGACAGAATAGGCAGAGAAAATATTCAATTTTTTGAAAAGGAAAATCACGGAACAACCAATTCTGGTGTTACCTGATTTCCAAAAGATATTCCAAGTGAAATGTGATGCAAGTGGATTTGCAATAGGGGCAGTCTTTAGTCAAGAAGATAGGCCGATAGCATATTTCAGTGAGAAGCTGAATGAAGCCAAGATAAAATACTCCACGTATGATACATAATTCTATGCTATTATTCAGGCATTGAAGAAATGGAGACATTACTTGATTCCTAAGGATCTTGTATTATACAATCATAATCATGCATCGCAATTTGTGACTCAATAGGAGAATTTGAATCAAAGACATGTTAAATGGGTTGAATATATGAAAAATTTCACTTTTATGATTAAACACATTTCTCGAACTGCTAACAAATTTGTTGATGCTTTGAGCAGGAAATGTTTGTTGTTGCAAGAGTTCAGAGTCAAAACATTGGGTTTTGATTATCTTAGGGACATGTACAGAGATGATCTAGATTTTAAAGAGGTGTATGAAGCAGTTGAGAATCCAATTCTTGGGGATAGAAGCCAATGGGAAGAATACATGATCCAGGAAGGATTAATGTTTAAAGGTAATCAACTTTGTATTCCAAAATGCTCCATGAGGTAGAATTTGCTGAAGGAGAAACATAGTGGAGGATTGGATAGACATTTTGGTCATGACAAGACGTTCGTAAAGTTGAATGAGTCATATTTTTGGCCAGGAATGCGAGAAGACATCAAAATATTTGTGGACAAATGTAGAATTTGTCAACATTCCAAAGGAAAGAGACAGAATGCAGGCTTTTATCAACCGTTACCCATACCTGAGAGGTCATGGGATGCAGTCAGCATGGACTTCATATTGGGGTTGCCAAGAAAACAAAGAGGGTTTGACTCAATATTTGTGGTAGTGGATAGATTTTCCAAAATGGCACATTTCATTCCATGTCAGAAAACTTGTGACGCAACTCACATTGCGAATCTGTTTTTCAAAGAAGTCATTCGACTTCACGGCTTACCAAGGAGAATAGTTTTGAATCGAGACACTAAGTTTGTAGGAAAATTCTAGAGAACCTTATGGAAGAAGTTGGGAACACACTTTTCATTTAGTTCAACTTATCATCCTCAGACAAATGGACAAACAGAAGTCATGAACAGAAGTCTGGGAGACTTACTGAGGAGCTTGGTGATGAAACACCACAGTCAATGGGACAACATATTACCACAGGAGGATTTTTCTTATAATGACTTTCTTAATAAGAGCACAGGACAGATTCCATTTCAAAATATTTATGGCATACAACTGAGAGGAATTTCTGAGCTGAGGGATTCAAAACAGATTGCGACTAGGAGTGCTAGTGCAAAATATTTCACATAAGCGATGAAGGAACTTCACAACCAGGTAAAGGAACGATTGTAGAGTTCGATCCAAGAATATAAGTGGAGAGTAGATCAACACAGGAGACAACTTCAGTTCAAAGTTGTTGATTTGATCCTTGCACATTTGAGAAAGGAAAGGTTCCCGAGTTTGTAAGAAGACTAGGCGAAAGCAATACTTTGAATACTTGGTCAAATGGAAGGGCCATCCAGTTGAATATGCCAATTGGGATAATGAAGTAGAAATCCAGAAGCATGGAAAGACCCTATGAGAGCTCATTGACATAAGCCCATGAAAATTTTCAAGCGAGGGAGTATGATCCAGAAGCATCACTAGTAAGTAGCAAGCGTGCATGGATGTGGAGGATAGTTGGACAAACACCAACACATTTCTTGTTGAAATGTTTTGAATTTTGAAAGTGCCATATAATTAATGGGATAGTTAATAGAGGCATACTCACATTTATGAAGGAGCATTGTAATCATACCTTGAG
>JZKD02S2123565.1:0-30113 GCA_000966675.3 Picea glauca
ATGATAGTGCACTAAACATTCTCTCATCCTCCACTGATCCCAAAATCATGGTTTGACACAAATCCGCTAATTTGAAATATTCGGATATGTTTTCCTGTAAATATTGGCTAGCACCCAAAATAGTCCATAATCTTGTTATTGCACCATATTCTATAGGATTCTCCAAAGCATGAAATTGATTCCACATTGTTTCAGCAAAGCGTGTGACTTTTTGAAACAATTTTGATTGATCCAAAATACCTTCAACCTATTCTCCATGTATCTCAACCTTCTTGCAAAAGTGGTCCACTAAAGTATTTAATTTTTCCACAAAGTCACGTTTTAAAGTAGGTTGACATTTTAAATTGTTCCAATATTCAGGGTACACCACAGACATGGCCTCCAACAATTCATCTCGAGGGAATCATTCTCTTATCTCTGATGACAGTGACTTTGCAATTTCTATCAAGTTGCGTCTCACTGAAATGACAACATTGTCTAATAAGTCTCTTGACACTGGGCTCTCTTTGGTGGTTGGTCTTGTCTTATCAATATATTGAAAAGGAGCCATATACCCATGCACTTCCATACATAGTATCCCTTTTTCATCAAACTTCAAATAATTTTCATTATTTTCTATATCAATGATCGTAGTCCAATTTGTAAACCATGGACCTACGAAAGACTCTAGCATCGTATACAAATTATTTAATGAAAGGCATGCAAATTTTCTTGCATTTGTGTATTCTGCAATATACATTGTGCGACTTTGAGACATTTTCACGAGGACATTCATTTCATCTAGTATAGGAAGAATTCCAACCAATGTTAATAATGTCTCTATGTCAGTTAGTTGAAAGAGAAGATCTTGAACTTTATCTACATTGAAGCAATGTTCATACATCACCCCTACCAAGGACTGGTACTCACTAAATAATCTTTGAGTTGGTCCATTCAATGAGATCCATCTTGTATCAACATCTTTTAATAGCTTGTTTCCATTTGTAACACCGTTGGAAAAAATTTTAAACTCTGAAAATCATTTGGGACTACGAGAAAAATATGCACAAGCTCTCATACAAGATCTTCAACTTTTGAAATCGATAGAAACTTGCTTACTATTTTAAAAGCAAGATTCATCCTATGAGCCATACAATGAATACTCAACATATATGGTGAAGATGATAGTTTTAGTCTAACACAAAGGCCATTCCTTTGTCCTTTCATTATCGATGCTCCATCCCATCCAACACATACCAAATTTTTTGCTATCATTAAAGGATCCATACCACCACTTTCCTTAAAAATATTATTAACAATTTCATAAATATTTTCAGTTGTAGAATTCTCCTTCATTTTATGAACCCCAAGTAGATAGGAATGCCTAATATGGTCATTAACCATATAAATACTCATACAAATCCATGAAGTGTTATCAATAGYTGTAACCTCATCCAAAGACAATGACACAAACCTAGCACTTGCAATCTTCTCTTTCATATCATCCTTTTCTACTTGAGCTAGATATTTTGCCCATTCCCAACCACTCATTAAAGACCAATGAGAAGATTAAATTTTGGCATTTGAAGAAAAGATATATATTTCATGTAATTCGGATACTTTGTCATAGGACGCCCTTTAGCTAAGATGTGAAATACAGTGCTTAATTGAATTTTATGGGATAACAAATTGTTTTCCATCGTCTTTTCAAATAGAGATGTGATGCTTCCTTCACCTGCCTCGAGTTTTTGCTTACTTATTAAATATTCATTATATTCATCAGCATATTTGACATGTCGACATTCCTTGGATAATTTCCATATGACAATAGATTTCTCCTCACCATCTACAATTTTATTTTCATACACCTTTCCTACATGCTTCTCAATTGTATCTAACTTCATCTGAAATGTTGTTGGTGTGCCAAGTTTCCAACTACATATATTACATCTAACTTTTGGTTTCTCTTTCTCATTTTTTGGAGGTAATGTATCAATAAATGGAAATTTGAGACCCAATCTGGTTGGAAGCCTCTCCCTATGTCCCATTGGCCCTTTTGTCTTTTCCGTGAATTAGTTGTGTTCTTTTCCAATGAAATATTTTCGACATTTGTACTTCCAATTTTTGGTGAAAAGGCATTTATATCACTTTGATCACCAGAGGAACATATTTCCTTATCTATTATTTGGATATTAGATGCATTCTCACAAGAGTTGAAATCTACTTCAGTGATAGGTTGCTCAAAAGAGATTGAAGCATGAAGAGAATGCGGATCCTTGGATTGAGGTCTTTGAAATTATGATGATAGATAATTTTGTCTTGATCTTTTCTTCCCATGATCAGTGTTTGAAATCTCAATAAATATTCCACAATTGAAATTTCAAATTGATCTAGAAGCCAAAAGTGAAACCTACAAGAGAAATAATATAAAATTAGTAAAATTCCTACCAAGTATAGAATATTCAATTTGAATGAATCTACTCTAATACTTTCTCTCAAATTTCTCCTCACATTGTGATATGATTTTGTGACGCCCTCCTCGTTACGAAAACAACTCTTTCACAGGTGCAATTTTTTTAATTTTTATTTTTTTTTCTTTAAGGTGTGTGCGCGCGTGTAAAAGGGAACAAACATACTTGACTCTACATCGCCACTCAACGACTAACAAGACGCAACCACGATGATCACAACAAGAAGACACAAGGCACACAACAAGGAACCACAAGCATTAAACAACCTTAGACAGAAGGAAGAATCCAAAATGGTAGAGTTTACTATTTTCGCACAGGAAAGCAGGGCGTTTAATCTTAGTCCTCTGCTCCGGAGAGAGAGAAGGTCAGATAGGCTCCTGGCCGACTGCTCAGGAAGAAACTAGTAACCCGACGATGAACAAGATGCAAGCAAGATGAACACAACAAGATGACATACGACGTACAACAGGAAACCGCATGCACTAACGACGATCACTCAGAAAAGTAAGAATGACTACCCATTCATCCTACCCTGCAATGGTTAGGACCTCCAAGACACATAAGCAACTCTCAAGCCCAAGTTCCCATCGATTTTAACCATTTAAGGTGTCAGGGTTGGCGACTGTTCTGAGGAACATGGAGGTGTCTACATCTCGCCTGACACGAGCAGACCAAGCAATACAATGTATGCATCAAGTACAACAATAGTCAAAGAACAACCACATCCTCAACGAAGGCACAAGTCAATTAAATTGCAAATCCTAAAATCGTGAATCCAATTAAATGCAAGCTCCATTAATAAGGCTATTCGATTAATTGCCTATCCCCCATTTCTAAATCATAACCACCTTTTGGACTTAGTTCAGGACATTACATTTTATCTGTGATCAGTGATAATTAATTTCATCAATACTACACAATCAACAACCATTTCATTGTATTTTCCAATATCTACATAAAATGACCTTCATATTACATCTGATAGGATATCGATAACAGTTACATTGACCTTCCATAAAACGATAATGACATCAACATTTAATAGTTCCATAATCAATAGCATTACCATTAAACGCTTCATTACATTATCATTGTTGTGAAACAAATAACATTAATAATTACCATAAGCATTTAACATTAAGCTTCACTTACTTTACCCATTACCATAAAAAATAACATCCTTAGCATTAATGTTATGATAAGCATATATTAAGCATTACTTTACTTGACATCAATCAACATAACGCTTCCCCTTTTTATATCACCATAACATTCCATCTAAATAACAAGAATTCTTACTTTTTACTGGTTATGAATAACAATGACACTGCGGTAACCTTTCCATCACCTAAACATATCCTCACTTTTATATTACAATAATATTCAACTAAATGACAAGGAGTTTTCCATGCATGGTGATTACTTAACAATTGGAACTATAATGATAAGACCAATATAACCATATCGAAACCATTATCCTAGTAGCACTGCAATTTAAAAATCGAAAGGGAATTTACAGTTTATTTATTATTAATAGCAGTTGAAACTGCAATTACCAGATCAGAACTGAACATCGTGATACCCTTATACAAGTAGCATTGCAAATTTAAACAATCAAGAGCCTACCCTTACACGGTACAGTAACCTTAATAAGCATTATCCAATAACGCGCCTTAACAACACTGTTGACATTGACAAATGGAAACAAAAGAGCAGTTGGGCGTGCCTGCCAGAGACGAGGCGGCCACTGACGCACGCATGCCTGAAATTCGACAAGGAGTAAATGCTGGAAATACTTTAGGAAGTCTCCTACTGAACTTCGCCATGCAGCGAAGATAGCCGACTGTGGAAATAAAGGCAGTCACCAGAAGGAGATGCTCAGGAAAATGCACGGAGGCATTAAAGCATGCGCAGAAGGAAAGATTACCCCAATCAACGTGAAATCAAAAAAAATTCTACCCAACGAAGAATCACAATCAAAAAGGAAAAAGGGACTGTGGTTATCAGAGGAGATGATCATGGATGCATGGTCGGGGTTCTAGAGCAGATCATCCTTAAAATAAATAAATCAATGCAAAGATAAAAGAATTACCAAATCGTAGATGTCAGAGTGGTTAAAGTGGGAGTGTCCTCAGCCTAATCGCAGAGAGACCCAACCCAAAACGCCAAGAAATTCTAACATTAAAACACAGAGAAAAAAAATTGTTCACGGTCAACGCTGAGGAAAACAACCAAGCGCAAAAGAAATTTATCCATCAGTCGCTGAGATGAACCATAATGCAGAGAAAATTTGGGCAGTCAACACGCTGAGTGAAACAACAAACGCAGAATGGAATGCAGAAAAATACAACAGAAACACAAGAAAAAGGCGGTTGCAGCAGGTGGGTGTCCTCCATTCATTTCCAGATTACTATCCCGATTTTCTGTGCTTAGAGTATTAATAAATTTCCTATGTACTTCCAGGAAGGGACACAAGCAGGTGTATAAAATGAAGCTAGGTTAAAGTGTGGTTAATAACATTTTTCAAGTGTATAAAAGAAAACAACTCAAACCCCAAAACCGATTGATGATGCTAACAGATGAAATAAATGGGCAGCAAAAAGGGTAATTTTCTCAATCCAGCTAGGTCAGGGTCGCTACCAAATAAAGGGTAATGACTTACTGCAGTTGGTAAATCGTAGACGGAGATAAAATCTCCCAAGTTCCAACGCAAGGCAACAAGAAAACCACTGCCCCAAAAAAAAATGCAGACCTGAACAGATTGTTCTCGGGTATCGAAGCAGGGTGAAGGATAGATCACCGGCCCACCCAAGGTTTGCATACTAGATTGGGTTATTTTCATTTAATTAAAAAAAAATATTGATAAGCATTCCCTTCAATTGCAGTCCTTGATAAACGTTTTGTTTAACAAAATTTTCCTACTTTCAATTCGCCCAATTATCACCGCAGAAGGAATGGATCCAACAGTCACACAAATCCATATCATAATTAAGATGGACCAGCCAAACTATCTAAAACCCTACACAGATGAAGTTAAATGCTATAAACATCTAAGAATACCCATAAAAACATTGATGGAAGAAGTGAAGGCTAGGACTCTAGGGACATCTCATCGAAGGGATCACAAGGGTTACCTCGGTCGAGGCGCAGAAATAGACAACAAGGAACGGGATGATCCGAAATCTAACACATCCAACATCATCATAAGGTTTCATATACACATTAAGTAATGTTCCTTTTATTTTAAACAACATCGCACTTGCGTACCTGTGACCGACGACGAATAACCTGAAGGTGCTATCTCGCACTTGAGCTCCGTGCCGCTCTCGCTTGCCGACTGTAGAGACCTCACCGGTACCTCCCAGCCAATCACTAGGGGTACTATGCTTCCCCCTTATCCCCCCGAGCCGCAAAGGGGCCACACAAGATCCAGAAGGTAAGTCTATCTTCCCAGCTCACCTCGCAAGGCCAAGCTACCACTCCTATTCGAGCTGAGAAAATCCCAACTCCTCACAAGCAATCAGTCAAGTCACAATTCTGGCAGCATAACGTTACGCTAACAGACAATCCTCTCTCTTCCCCATATCCTTTTTCTTTTATAGAGTTTTGAGACACACCAACTTTCCTAAATAACATTTTAATTAAGCTTTAATAAAAATAATTCTAATTATTCTCCTTTGCACAAGTGTCGTCCATCCCCCTCTTTCCTCAAGTAATTATTTTCTTTAATTTTTTTAATTACTCATTTCCCTCACCCACCTAGAATCGCTCCTAAATTTACTCCTAGGTGTTCCTAGATCCCCTTACAAGTTTTAAATACTTTCCTAAAAAAAGATGTTACTAAATTAGCTCAGATTAGCAGGTTCTTAATTTCAGATTCCTTACTATGTTGACCGTGTTTTTTACCATAAGTTCACATCTTTCCTTTATTAAGTTTCCTCCATTACTTAGTTTCCTAATTATTATTATTCCTTTCTTTCCCCTTTTTATTAAATCCCAAAATGACAGTCGCATTACTAAATCTTTCCCATTTATTATTTATTTAATATCTTTTGTTCTTTCATAAGTTAGGAAATAATTTCTTCTTTGCAAAATTTAAAACCATTAGTTTTAATTTAATTCTTACTCTCGTCATTTACCCCAAGAGTTTTATGAAGACCTAACTATTACTTAAGTGGGTTTTTGTTTGAAATTTTTATTTTTATTCTAGGGCCTTTTTCTTTAAGGTTACACTAAAATTTTACCCTAGAATAGTCTTAGACTTAGGACTTAGATTCTGAGCTAGGTGACAATTGGTTAGGGAAGTTGTTTAATAATTTCTTAAGGTGTTAATGTCTTAGGGCCATCTAGTTTTGTTTCTTTATCATGATCAACATGACGTGCCCTTCAGGATGCACTACGTGCTACAAGGGTGCCACTCGCCTCATTCGTTTCTTTTGCGCGACGTGCCCTTCAGGATGCACCACGTGCTCCAAGGGTGCCACTCGCTTCTTGTGGTTCTTTTGCGTGATGTTCCCTTCAGGATGCACCACGTGCTCCAAGGGTGCCACTCGCCAACTTGACTGATTGGTAGACATCTATGACCCCTGGAGTCAACACTCCGCCAGGTGAACTTGTGGGAGACTAAGGGCTCTAAGGAATAAGTCCCCCGCCTTATTGCACGCCCCTTAGAATCATCGTGAGCGACTGTCGCAGTTTTCCCTCATGGCATCGTGGGTCCTCTCGAACCAGGTAATTCTTAACCTACAGTTCGAGCCACGGCGGGAGTGCTAGTAGGCTGTGGCAGGGCTGCTATCCACACCTCTCCCTCAACCTCTCTGAAAATCGTGTGTGGCCCCTTTAATCCATATGTGAGTCTGGTCGGCAAGCTATCGTTAGCCTGCATCATCAACAATTGTGTCAGAAAATGTCAACATCATATCATCAAATCAAATGAAATGTCACAGTAAATAAATCAACCCAATAGCACACTCCCTGACTCAATCCAGAGTCCAAGAGGGTTCCATCGATGCCTCTGCATCCTCAAGGTCCAAAAACCCTGCACACTCAATAAAACTGAGTCAAAAGCACCTGTCTATGTCAAGCAGTAAAACATCATGTCATCTATCATAACGCATCATAATCAAGGATATATGTTTTAACATCATAAAAGTCCAGATCACTTGCGAGCAAGTGTCCTCAAAGAATAAGTTTTCTCAGTGCACCAGAGCGGGATGTTACAGCTTCAAGAACTAGAAATATTGCAAAGCTTAATGGATATAATGAAAAGAGGTGAAAATCCATACATTAATATGTGTAATGGATATTATAATAACTGTGATGAACAGGAGCATAGGGTGTTGACTATGAAAATATTATTCCCTAATCTGAAGGTCCAATATGCTATTTAGTTGGCTTCATAGAATCCAGATAGTGTCATCAAGAACCTCAAATCTCTATGTCAGTTTCAAAATTACTTTTGAATATCTCGGATCCTAATGATAATCGATATTAGTTGGTTCTATATTAACAATTTTTAGGTTGATGAAATTCGTGTGGGAACAATTAATCATAAATTGATACTTTTATTGTGTCATTGCTAAAGATGATGAAATTTGAGTGGGTGAAATTTCTCATAAATTAATACTAGCATTGTGGCACTACTAAAGATGATCCCAAATTGACCAGGTGTAAATGAACTTACACTTAACATTATTACAAAGATTTCTAAGAGTGGTGAAGAAAACAAAATGGCCATGTCAAAGGAAGGTACTTTAGAGTCCATAACAAAGGGGTTGGAAACAACAATCATATTATCCTTTGAGGATCAATAGTAATTTCTCATATGTCAATAAGTCTTGAAAGAAATGGAATAGCATTGGATAGATCTATCAAAGGAAGAGAAACCTTGATATGAATATATATTGAAAATTAAACAATTTTCCTCAAGCCTGAGCTTCAGGGTCAGATAACCATTCAAGTAATTATTCAGTCATTTACTCAGGTTTGGAAACGATACTTACTAAGGCAGTCTCAGCCCAATAAAACAAGAAAAACCCGACTTAAATCAAGCCCAATTTTCCAACAATACCCTTTAGAGAGTCTTATATCCAACTAAACAAAAGACATCCTAGTAAAATTAAATCAGGTTTGCCAAAAATATTTACAAGGTCATTTTATACCCATTTGATTCAAAAAGGATAATTGAAATCAAGTGTTTTTCAAGAAGGAATCTATTTAATAAATACTCCATTTTGGCAAGGAAGAGACATGTTTTTTTCACAATGGCATCAAAAGCATGCATGTTGGATCAAGGGTCATTTCAACACTACACACAAAGGAAGTTTTGTTAGAGTTAAACAAACTTCCAAAGTAGTAGATGCCTACAATGACATGGGGTGTTGTGAAGAGATGCAAGGACAATTTTTCTTCTTGAATCATAATATATGGTTACTAAAGAAGCTTAGGGATTGTGCCCAATGACTTGGAACACTTTGAGCATCCATCAACAATCAATATCATGAAGGAAAGGGTGATTGATGGATATTGTGGGAGGTCTATCTTCATTGGCTAAATTCCATCTTGTAATTTGTATATTCTAGGTGCAAATAAAATTATTTAGTAGGATTTGTCATTGCAAATTCACAACTTCGTGGTGATACCTTAAACGAACACATTTTTTACATCACTGGTGAATCTTTAATGATATGGATTTCAATATTCTTATTTTGTTTTATGGAAGGCAGGGGAATTTTGTGGAAAACATGATCAAGCTCATAATATTTATGGATATATGGTTTATAGGGGGGTTCCTTTATCTATTGTTCCATTTATGAACTTGATGACTTCTGAAACAGATTATAAGGAAACTAGATGAATATTCAACAAGTTGCAACATGTCAAATTTCAACCTAATGTAATCAATTATACATAGTTGATTAGTACATATGCAAAAGGAAGGAGATATGATTCAACCCAAGCTATTTTTTATGAAATGGTAGATGCTAGTGTGTGGCCAACATGAAAGGCTTATAAAGTCTTGTTGGATGCATATGTCAATTCTACATTAGTTGAGGGAAAAAAATCGTTTTCAAATGAATGACTAGAGTTAAATTCCATGTTGATTTTTTCTCATATACAACTCTATTATCCACATATGTCAATGCCTCTAATAGGGAGGGAGTGGAGAAATGTTTCATCAAAATGAAAAGAGATGGAATTGTTCCAAATGTTCTTGTATATGGTACACTAAGTAAAGGATATGAAAAGGTGAATAATATAGACCAAATGATGATGAAATATTAGGAAATGTGACTAATGTGTATGGACTAATGTGTGGAATTCATTCATTGGTGATAAATTCAAACTATTGCTTTCAACACAAGAAATTTGGACCTAAATTTTGTATGTAAATACCACTAGTAATGGTAATTTATTGTTGATAATTTTGTATGCTTGCTACTTTATTATTACATGTAGTCTGTAGAAATGAACCTGACAATATAGATTATAAGTATAGGACTATGAGGTTTTGTATTATGTACTTCAAAGCATGCTCTGCACCTTAAAATAGTATTCTCAAGGCCAGTCTTGTGTTCTTAAATGTGATCATTAGCTTCAAGTGAGATCTCTTCTAAAAAGGATTTAGAGAATTCCATCTCCACACATATTCGTATGTAGGTATTGACATGCTTTTTTTCTCTTCATGAAAAAAGTGAAATTTGCTAATGCTATTCTTGATTGAACTTACAAATTTATAAATTAGAGAGGAATATTGGGAAACTAGAACCACACTAGAATCATTGAAAGTGTGTTCGAAGAAGGGTAAAGGTTGATGTCCAGAATTGACCAAAAAGATGACAATGGTGTTCGAATTACAACAAATGGAGCTATATATCTGGTTACTCATAATATATGGTTACTCGAGAAGATTAGGGACTGTGCCCAATGACACTTTGAGCATCTATCAAGGATTGGTGTAGAATCTGTCAATGGGTAATATGTAAACTATTGTAAACAAGGGAACTTCTAGTTATTGATGTCCAGAATTGACCAAAATTTAAACTGTAAACTGTTGTAAAAAAAATTTATTGATGTCAAGAATTGACCAAAAAGATGACAATGGTGTTCATAAACTCCAATACCTAGTATTTGAATTACAACAAATGGAGCTATATATCTGAAAGAAAATGGTGATGCCAGAACATGTGGGGGACTACTTGAAGGGAAACCACCTTTTGAGGTATGATGCATCTCAAAAATGTTTGAGAAATTAGTAGAATCAATTGGATCATTGAACTGTCAAGTGTATATTTCTCAAGAGTGTAATGATGAGTTGAAGTGAAGCATGTATGAAACAACCATGTCAAGGAGAACTCATGTCTATCCTTGCTTATTCTAAGGCACCCACCAATGATGAAGATGAGGCCAAGGTAGATAGTCCTCTAAGAAAAACCCATATATTATTGGTAACACATATTTTAAATGAAATATCAATAAACCACTAGGACAACTAGAGGTATTTTTTCAAGAAGGAATCTATTTAATAAATACTCCATTTTGGCAAGGAAGAGACATGTTTTTGTGACAATGGAATCGAAAGCATGCATGTTGGATCAAGTAAGGGTCATTTGAATAGTACACACAAAGGAAGTTTTGGTAGAGTTAAACAAACTTCCAAATTAGTAGACGCCTACAATGACATGGGGTGTTGTGAAGAGATGCAAGGATAATTTTTCTTCTTGAGTCATAATATATGATTACTCGAGAAGATTAGGGATTGTGCCCAATGACTTGGAACACTTTGAGCATCCATCAACAATCAATATCATGAAGTAAAGGGTGATTAATGGATTGGTGTAGAATCTGTCAATGGGTAATATGTAAATTGGTGTAAACAAGGGAACTGCTAGTTATTGATGTCCAAAATTGACCAAAATTTAAACTGTAAACTGTTGTAAAGTTGTAAAAAAAAATTATTGATGTCCATAATTGACCAAAAAGATGACAATGGTGTTTGTAAACTCCAATACCTAGTATTCGAATTACAACAAATGGAGGTATATATCTGAAAGAAAATGGTGATGCCAGAACATGTGGGGGACTACTTGAAGGGAAACTACCTTTTGAGGTATGATGCATCTCAAAAATGTTTGAGAAATTGGTAGAATCAATTGGCTCATTGAACTGTTAAGTGTATATTTCTCAGAGTGTAATGATGAGTTGAAGTTAAGCATGTATGAAACAACCATGTCAAGGACCACTCATGTCTATCCTTGCTTATTCTAAGGCACCCACAAATGATGAATATGAGGCCAAGGTAGATAGTCCTCTAAGAAAAGGCCATATATTATTGGGAACACTTATTTTAAATGACATATCAATAAACCACTAGGACAATTAGAGTTTAATTTGGACAACTAGAGGTAGCTTTTCAAGAAGGAATCTATTTAATAAATACTCTATTTTGGCAAGAAAGAGACATTTTTTTGTGACAATGGCATCGAAGGCATGCATGTTGGATCAAGTAAGGGTCATTTGAACAGTACACACAAAGGAATTTTTGGTAGAGTTAAACAAACTTCAAGAGTAGTAGACGCCTACAATGACATGGGGTGTTGTGAAGAGATGCAAGGACAATTTTGCTTCTTGAGTCATAATATATGATTACTCGAGAAGATTAGGGATTGTGTCTAATGACTTGGAACACTTTGAGAATCCATCAACAATCGATATCATGAAGTAAAGGGTGATTGCTGGATTGGTGTAGAATCTGTCAATGGGTAATATGCAAACTATTGTAAACAAGGGAAATGCTAGTTATTGATGTCCAAAATTGACCAAAATTTAAATTGTAAATTGTTGTAAAGTTGTAAACAAATTTTATTGATGTCCATAATTGACCAAAAAGATGACAATGGTGTTCGTAAACTCCAAGACCTAGTATTCAAATTACAAAAAATGGAGTTATATATCTGAAAGAAAATGGTGATGCCAGAGCATGTGGGGGACTACTTGAAGGGAAACCACCTTTTGAGGTATGATGCATCTCAAAAATGTTTGAGAAATTGGCAGAATCAATTGGATCATTGAACTGTCAAATGTATATTTCTCAAGAGTGTAATGATGAGTTTAAGTTAAGAATGTATGAAATAACCATGTCAAGTACCACCCATGTCTATCCTTGCTTATTCTAAGGCACCCACCAATGATGAAGATGAGGCCAAGGTAGATACTCCTCTAAGAAAAACCCATAGAATATAGGTTTTGAAGTCAATAGGGGGAGGTCCATGAGAAGCAAGGTAATGATGAGTCATTGAATCCAACATGAGGTAGAAATTAAGGTGTGGCTGACATAGAATGACATCAAAAGGTAATGGGGAAGGAAATGAGAAGTGTACTGAAGACTTTCCTTGTTCATACAATAAATGCAAGAATCACCTAGTAGTGACTGAAAGAATTCCACTAGGAATGGTCAATTATTGGGAACACATATTTTAAATGACATATCAATAAACCACTAGGACAACTAGAGGTTAATATTGGGCAACACAGGATGAGTACGACTCACATAGGTACTAATAATTTGTAACATGAATCAAGGTGGAACCGAATAGTATCATTGGGACATAAAGTTGACTCATCTTAGTTTCTCTAAACAAGAGAATCAAAGGGATGTTATCAAGAACTAAAATGATTAATATAAAAGCACAAGGCCCTCCAATTATTTTCAAAGGGGTTCCTAGAGAAAAAGGTATGATGTGTAGTACCAATAGGAGGATGAAAATGGGTATACAAAATAAACTACAAGTCAATGGATCGCTGGATAATCATGAAGAAATATTGGTATCCAAGTGTTAAGCAAATAAACAAGAAATCAACTATGATGAAACCTTCATGCCATTAAACAATTTAAATGCTATTTGAATTGTGTTATCTCTTATATTATAGTTTTGATGAAAATTACACCGGATGGATGTAAAGAGAGAATTCTTAAACATGTATATAAAAGATGAATTCTATATAGAGCATACACATTGATTTGTGGAAGATAAAGGAAAATCTAGTGTGTAAGTTGAAAAACTCACTGTATCAACTAATGTGTGGAATTCATTCATTGGTGAGAAATTCAAAGTATTGGTTTCAAGTTTCAACACAAGAAATTCAGCAAATAGAAAATCAGTAAGCACCTCTCTGAACAGGCGGGCCGCAGCTACACCAGTTGCTTGATGGAAATGTAGAGAATCAGATATGTGAGTTTGCTAGTTTGGTCAAGCCTCAGCATCGAGCTGCGAGCGAGGTCCTCCTCTCTCAGAAGGCTAGCAAAATATGGTGCCTGGGCTGAACCTGGGAGTAACCCAGCACCCTTTTTTCCATTCCGTCAAGGCCCAAAGGGGAAATAAGAAGTAGCAGAAGAACGTCGAAGAGTAAAACCATAAAAATATGTTTCATCAAGGCCCAAAGGGTAAATTCAAATAAGAACGAAGATGTAAACTGGGGAATGCATATATGGTTAGATCCCATATAATTTATACCATAAGGGAGGTCCAAAATTCTCTTATAAATCTCCATGTTCTTTGGAAATCAGGAAGAGGGAATATTGTAGCTACCCAGTGCCCATACCACGAAATCGAGCTGAATTAAACCATAAACCTCGATTTTACCAAATGGTAGAGCGAAGATGCTATCAAAAATTTCCATACTTCTAGAAATTTGGCTAATGGAAGCTTGTCACTCCAAATTTTAGGGGCGAAATATAAAAAAAAATTCTCTATCCCTCCTAAAAATGTGGGCTAACCCTGTACACCATTTTTCCCCTAAAATAAATTACGAGCTAATGATATAAGTTTAAAAAAATCACTCTAATACAAAAAATTCACCCAATAAAAAATTGGAGGCCCTTTAATTTCGTCCATGAGAGAAATTTCGCCCCTAAAATCATCTATGATCTAGATTAGTCGGACCCACTACCTTGGGAGATTTGGGCAAGGCCCATTAGATTCATGCAGCAATGAATAATTGCCAGGAAGAGAGCCATTCGAATGTGCTCAAGACGTTAGGTACCGTCGCTGACCAGAACCTTAGTATTTTGATAGATCTCAATACTACCAAGAGTTTCATTTTTGGTGCAGTGATAAAAAGGATTAAGGTAAAGACAGTCAAACACGATGAGTTTATCTTTCTAGAGATGGCTTCAGGAGCCTAACAGAAGGTTGGAGGGAAGGTTATGGGTTGTACCCTTAACCTAGGAGACTTTGTCACCAGGGACAACCTGTATGTCATGATATTAGGATGTTATGACGTCGTGATCAGTATGGACTGGTTGGAATCGCATGAGGCGATACTCAACTGTAAGACAAAATAGTTGAGCTTGGTCAATGATGAGGGATAGATATGCATGATTGTAGGACGGAACAAGGGATTTTCCATGAGGTTCATCTTTTCCTTGTAGATACAAAAGAGCATGTGCAAGGGAAGTAAGCTTTATGTGATCCTTATATTAAATGAGAAGGGAGTAGCGGAAGGTCTAGAACACCTTCCTATGGTGAGAGATTTTGCAGATTTCTTCCCAGAGGAGTTACTTGGGATGTCGCTAGAGAGGGAATTGGAATTTACCATAGACCTAAAACCAGGGACTGAACCAATAGCGAGAACGCCTTATCGTATGTCGACCTCGGAGTTATAGGAGTTGATAATGCAACTGAAAGAGTTGTTGGACCTGGGACTAGTACGTCCTAGTGTGTTACCATGGGGTGTGCTTGTTATTTTCATACGAAAGAAGGATGGGTAGTGGAGACTTTGCATTTACTACCATCAATTGAACAAGGCAACGATCAAGAATCAGTATACGTTGTCGAGGATTGTTGATCTGTTTGATCATATGAAGGGTGTGATGATGTTTTCAAAGATCAATTTGTGATCAGGGTACCACCAGTTATGGATCAAGGAGGATGATGTCCCTAAGACTACTTTTAAGACGAGATTTGGACATTACAATTTTACAGTTTTACCTTTTGGACTGACAAACACCCCTGGGGTATTTATGAGTTTGATGAGCAAGGTGTTCCGCAAATACTTGGACAAGTTCGTCCAAGTATTCATTGACGATATTTTGATTTACTCTCGAACAAAAGGAGTTGTTGACAACAACACCGATACTAAAGGTCCCTGACATGGACGTGGAGTTCTTGGTATGCATTGACGCATCCAAGGAAGGATTAGGTGGAGTCTTGATGCAAGATGGTTGATTGATCACTTACATCTCGAGGAAGTTGAGAAGGCATGAGGATAATTATGTGATGCATGATTTGGAGTTGTTAGCCATTGTTTATGCCTTGAGAGTTTGGAGACACTACCTTATTGGACAAAAAATTGAACTAAAAATGGACCACTATGGACTACGGCACATATTTACGTAAAGCAACCTGAACATGCGACAACGACGTTAGTCAGAGTTGCTTAGAGAGTACGATTTAGAGATTACTTACATAAAAAGAATAGTGAACTGAGTGGCAGATGCATTGAGTTGGAGACCATGCATCTTTTTGGTGTTGCCTCTTCAGATGAATATACGTGAAAAGATTCTAACTTTACAGTGCGACGATGACTGGTACAAATAGGTCAAGGAATTTATCGGACAAAACACAATGATGGTACCAATATTTGAAGGATTTGCATTGGACGACAATAGACTATTGATATTTAAAAATTGAATTTGCGTACCACTAAATGATGAGTTGAGGAGTTTGATCCTTAATGAGGATCATAGAGTAGTGTACATGGCTACCCCGGGGGTCACGAAGATGAGGGAAAACCTTAAACCCTTATTATTCTAAAAAGGAATGAAGGTAGACATAGTCAACTATGTGGCCAGATGTCTAGAATGTCAGCAGGTGAAGGCTGAAAATAGACATCCCGTAGGATTACTACAACCACATGCTATTCCGGAATCGAAATGGGAGGTCATTTCGATGGATTTCATTATTGGATTTCCACTAAAGACAAGGAGACACGATTCGATTTTTGTGGTAGTCGACACTCTGACGAAGAGTGCTCTTTTTATTCTTGTGTATATGACGTATCAGGAACCTGACATAGCTAGATTTTTCATCAGCGATATTGTGAGGTTGAATGGCATGCATAAGAGAATTATATATGATCAGGGATCGGTGTTTACCAGATGATTTTCGAGTAGTTTCCAAGAGGCATTGGGAACCCAACTTAACTTCAGTACTGCATATCACCCAGAGATAGACAGGCAGACCAAACAAAAAAAACAAATCTTGGAGGACATGTTGTGTATGTACATGATGGACCAATAGAAGCATTGGGAATAATTCTTCCCACTAGTAGAATTTTCTTATAACAACAGTTACCAAAGCACCATTAAGATGGCACCTTTCGAGTTTCTTTACGGGCGACCGTGTCAGATGCCTTTGAGTTGGGATTGGCTTGAGGATAGGGTCCCAGTGGGACCAGAAGTGATCCAAGAAATGGAAGATCAAATTCAAACCATAAGACAAAGGATCAAAGAAGCACAGGATCGACAAAAGAGTTATGTCGATGTGCACCGTTTCAACCGTAGTTACAAAGTTGGTGATCGATTCTTCTTGTGGGTGAAACCACATAAGAGTTTGATAAAGTTTGGAAAGGGAGATAAAATCTCTCCTAGGTTCGTGGGACTTTTCGAGATTGTGGAAAGGAAGGGGCTCGTGGCCTATCAACTAGACTTGCCTGATTCTTTGAGGCATATGCACAAAGTTTTTCATGTATATGTATTGAGACATTATATTAGTGATCCTCCTACACATGTTATTGACATGAGTTACTTCCAGGTATTTGACGAGGGTGCACTCACAGCTGAGCCAATCCACATCCTAGATCATCACATTCGACAGCTACAGCGTCGAATAGTAGATCAGGTCAAGGTCCAGTGGGAGGACACATATGATATGCACCAGCAGCTTCCATTTTTGTTTGATATATAGACATATGATACTGGGATACACATTATTTCCGCACTTATATACTATGAAACTTTGGGATGAATTTTATACCAAGAGGGGGTGTATGTAACATCTTACTCTTGCACGCACTGAGCAAACTTATTCTTTGAGGACACTTGCTTTCAAGTGATCTGGATTATTATACTATTGGTCGTTTGATTATGCTTATGAGGCATTATGGATATGTTATTTTGTGTGTTTACATAGACATGTGCTATTGACTGGGTTCTCCTAAGTGGGCAAGACTTTGAACCTCGAGGATGTAGAGGCATCAATGACACCCCTTAGACTCTAGATCGAGTCAGGGAGTGGACTATTGGGTTGACTGTTGTTGATGTGACATAAGTACATCTAATTAGATGTTATGATGATTGATTATTATTGCTGACATGATTTGTTTATGATGCAGGCTGATGATAGCTTGTCAATCAGACTCACAAGTGGAGTAGAGGGGTCATGCACGACAACTAGAGACTTTGAGGGAGAGGTGTGGACAACAGCCCTGCCACAACCTACTAGCACTCCCGTCATGGCTCGAATTGTAGGTTAACGATTACTTAGTTAGAGAAGACCCATGATGTCGTGAGAGAAGACTGTGACAGTCGCTCACGATGATTCTAAGGGGCACACAATAAGGCAGAGGCATTATTCCTTAGAGTCCCTTAGTATTCCACAAGATCACCTAGTGGAGTAATGAATCCAGGGGTTTTTGATGTCTACCAAGTCAGTCAAGAGGCAAGTGGCACCCTTGGAGCACATAGTGCATTCTGAAGGGCACCTCATGCAAGGAAAATGGAAATAGACGAGTGGCACCCTTGGAGCACGTAGTGTGTCCTTAAGGGCACGTCACGCAAGGAAAACAGAAAAAGGTGAGTGGCACCCTTGGAGAACCTAGTGCGTCCTAAAGGGCACATCGCAATTTCAACAAGTGAATAAACCTAGTCAACCTTAAAATGAATGACATGATAAGTAAGATTAAAAACAATTTCCCTAATAAAAATGTTGCCCAGCCTAGGAAATTAAAATCTAGGTCTAAGTGATACTTGTGGTAAAAATATATATAATAATAATAATCATAATTAAACATGTGACGAGAAGGGGGTAAGAAATTCAATTAATTTATTAAAATCAAACTACTTTGGGGGATTAATTTTTTTTTTTTTAAAGGAAATGATTGTTTTACTACTTATGCTAATTAAATTTTATTAATTAAAAAGAGAAAGAGGTGGTTTTTCTACACTTGCTAATTTGAGTTTTAGATAAAAAGGGAAAAGAGGGAAACTTAAAAGAAATAGGAAACTAAGGGAAAAAGGGGAAACATAAAGAAAAAGGGAAAAGTAAGAAAAAAGTTGAATGACTTACTTAGTAAGGAATCTTGCCTTTAAGAACTTTCCAATTATGAACTCAACTAGGAATTTAGTAAAGGAGTAAGTCATTTAAAATGTGTAAGGGAATATGGGGACACTAAGGAGCGATTTTAGGAATGCTTTTAGGTGGGTGAGGGAAATAGGATTAATTAAATAATTAATGAAATTAATTTATGGTGCAACTGGGGGGGTGGGTGACAAGTGTACGGGGGAGGTTTTTCTGAATTAAATTAATGAAAAATAAATTAAATGGGAATTTGGTAAAGAAATCACTTATAAACTCTATAAAAAGGATGGAGGAGGAGAAGTATGGATCTTATCTTTTATGTGTAACGTTACGCTACGGAATTGTTGTCTTCATTGACTTATCTTGTGGGAGTTGGGATACCCAGCTCAGGTAATGAGTGATAGCTTGACCTTGCAAGGTGAATTGGGTGCTAGTTGTTCTTGGGTTTAGTGTGTGTAGCCCCTTTGCAGCTTAGGGGGCTCAGGGGGAAGAATACTACCCCTAGCATTGGATGGGAGGTATCGGTGAAGTCATATCGGTTGGAAAGCAGGATCTAGATGGAGCTCGCGTAGGAAAATGACTCGGAGATGTCACCTTGGGCTACGGTACGCATGCATTTATTTTGAATGGTAGATTAATATGTTCTAGCGCTTTCATTTTTTTACTTCTACTGTGTAAATAAAAGTGTTTCACTCAACGTTTTTAATTAAGAACTTAAAGTTGTCATAACTTTACACTCGTTGCTTGAATTGATTTCCTTAGCAATCCAATCCCTGATTGTTATGACTATTATGTTTGTTTGATTGATTATTATGAAGATATTCTGCTTATCTTCCATATTTATCCCTAGATCATCATTCCATGCCTGAACAGCTGGCCAGGAATCGAATCGATGGTCATCACTTCGGTGTTAATAGACCTATAGATTCTAATGCCATGATTTTCCATGTGTGGATGATGAGCAAAGGAAAAAATTTACCAACCATCTAGCCTTAATATCTTTGTGTTGATTTATTCATGGTTGAACAATTGGTCTTGTGCTTTCTTGTGATTGATTTCTTTTGCGTTTTGATTGGTAAAAATCTGTGTTTTGATTGAAGAATCCCAGTGCCTTGATCGGTAAATATCAACATTTTAATATGTTAATGTCTACTCTTATTTATGTTGTGTCTACGAATTTACTGTGTTTGCGATTGAATATTTGTTGACGGCATTTAAATTATATTTTTATTGTGATTATACATGTTGTTTGGACTACAATTTCGTGTTTGTTTTCACTGCCTTCGATGCCCCTTGTGTTGTGTGTCGATGACCCTTTTTGTCTCCACCATTTCATCCTTCCTTGCACAGCGAACTCATTCTTCTATTGCATAGTGAATTCATGCTTCTATTGCATAGAGAATTCATGCTTCTATTGCACAGTGATTCATCCTCCTTGCACAACGATTTTCCTTCTTTGCACATCAATTTCGGCCTTCTTACTCAGATATTTTTCGTAACCCTTATACTGTTTTTTTACTAATTAATTGTTACCTTATTGACTGCAAGATACCCTTTTATTTGTCTGCGTTCACCCATCTCTTCACTCACCCACAAACCCCTACATTTTTGTTTTTATGAACCTCAAATGCCAGCGATTTTGTTATTTGTTCACCTAGGTTTTTAACATTAATTTGACAGCGAATTTATTATTAGCAATGGACAATGATTGATAGCACTTTGAATCATAGATGACATCATTTATATACACCTTCATTTTTATGGAATGGAATGTCTGCGTTTTAATGTAATTGAAATGAATGTCTGTGTTTTTATATTGGAATTGAATGTCTGCACTTTTATAGACAACTTGCATTTTATTAGACAGTCTGTAATTATATGTCTGCATTTTCATGGAATGGAATAGACAGACTGTATTTGAGTTTTTATATGACAGTGTATTACATTGGTATTTAATTTACATTAGATTTATCATATACATGCCATCTATATCATTCTTAATAAATGGCAGTATCATTTACACAACATTTAATTGACTGCGCCTGTACTGTTGCTAATTTATCGATGGTTGATAGTAAACGATTTGGATTTTTTCCCAGTAAACCACATTCTTATCCTTATTTATTTTTACACCTCAACAAGATTGATAATGATACAACAATCCCAATTTTATTAAAACCTACATTATCATTTAACTGGTTGTACCTTCGCCTTGATTTAAAAATGCTTGGATGTACCTCATCAACATAGCACTCATGATGCAATCGAGGTTTCCGAGTCCGTCATCTGTAATATTCAAGTCTAGATTATTTTGGTAGAAATTTTGTAACAAATTAAATGTACAGAGAATTTGGAGGTGAAAGTTTAAAACAAAAAAACATTAAACGGTTTTTTTTTTTAGTTTTTAGAAATTCCCTCTGAATATTAAAAAAACTGTATGCAACTGCCTACTTTTTACATATTTAATTAACTATAGAAGGGGTGCATATTACACTAAATTACATATCAAAATTCCCATATTGGAATTTATGAGATTACATAATTAATTAACTATATACAACACATATATGTCCTTCACTCGGTGTTGAAGGTCTTGGTTACTTTTATTAAGGGTTGTTTAATTTACATGTATGTTTTCATTTCAAGGGTTGTGTTGATTGATAATTTGTTTGCATTTTAAAGGTCGTTTCATATGGGTAAACAAAGTTATGTAGATGGATTCAAGTCCTAAGTGTAGTGCCTTGGATAGGATGTCGTGTATTCAATTAAAGTTCAATTTATTTTTACTTTGTTTGAGGGAAGCAGTTTGCATGGAATGCAATAACTAGGTTCTCGAGGGATTACATCATCGATGGATAATTGGATCATTTAATTGATGTAAATTTTCAAAAGAATTATTGTGCCAAGGATTTATTGTGATGTCCAATTGTTTTAGTAGTCTGATTTCCCTTATGTCGAGTTGACTTGTCGATTGGGTGCCTGGGGCATAGTCTTCTTATATGTTGACAGTCAGTTTTGTCTCCTAGCACGTTGGATCCCTCTTGGGTTGTTTGTCTAGATATGTATGTTGTGTCATGGTTACTGTCACGCCTATTGAATTGTGATGACATGATTCTAGATGAGGGGATCATTGTGTGCCCTAGTAGATAGAGGCAATGAGAACCTGGCCATAGTATGTTCTTCTCAAGGAGGGCATTGTTTGTTGTAATTATTGTTGGTATTGGGTTGTAATTCCTTAAGGCATTGGGGTTGCGCTACGTAGAGGTTTCTAGTTTCTGGTTGTTGAGGCCTCTATGTCGGGTTGTTGATGTTGTCCATTAGCTTGTAGGAGTTGTCTTGCTTTTGTTGGGCAGTTAGTTTTTTTTATCTTTCTTCGATTTCACATGTTTTTCCCAGTTCGCTGATGTGCTAGTGTGTTGAGTCGTTGTTGTATGTGGCCTGATCTGCATGTGTTGCGTTCGCTATCAAGTTGTGTTGTTTAATTGTTGTCATTGTTGCCATCAAGTTGTGTTGTTTAATTTTTTTCATTGCTATCGTCCTGCTTCATATGCACACAAAAAAAAACTTGCACTTGCTCGTATCACTTGTCATCGTAATGATGGGGTCATTACCATCTTGACTGGGTTATACCATTATTGGTTTACAAACCCATAGTATTGGGTAACCTATGGTATTTTATGTGATTCTTTGTATGTCTTTGCATGGCCATCACCACACAATGCATGTCTTTGCATGGATATCTCCACACCATGGGAGTTCATGCATGTCTTAGCATGACTATCCCCACTCCATGCATGCCTTTGCATGACTATCTTGAGACCATGCATGTCTTTGCATTGTAATCTACTTCCAGTAAAGGTATTAGGGTTGTAATTGATGAAGTATATTTAATGTCTTGAGATAATCCATTGTAAGAAGCCTCAAGTGGTCGATGTTGGCCTATCTTGGCCAGTTTGCACAAGGTTAATAAATATCTATGGAGGCATTTTCTCAATTAAGGGTTTCCATGATAAATAGTATTAATGCCCATTCTTTATTGTTGTGTTATTTCTCACTCAATTTTTAACATGTGGTATAAAAGCGTGATTTTGGCTTTAGGAGGACACCTTTGTTGTTAAGGGTTTGGCTCGTTCTTAATAGATCAATTTTATCTTGGGTCTGTGATAAACTTGCATTTAGTGGGAGATTTTTAGTGATGATTTGTGCATTCAAATAGAATGGCAAGCAGTTTTAGAATTGAGATTGAGAAATTTAACAGTCAAAAATTTGAGCTATGGAAGCTCAAGGTGGAGGACCTTCTTGTAGAAAAAGAACAATGGATCACTATGGATATTGGTACACAACCTACTAGTACGAAGAAATAATATTGAGAGAATATGGATAGAAGAGAAAGGAATGATGTTGGTAAAGAAGCTCGTCGATGTTTATTACATCATTTGCTCATGAACTTAATGGATCGATGTGGAGCATAGGCATAAGCGCATTGAGAATGAAGTACTCGGTGAATGAGTGCTTTGGCTCATTGTATTTGGAGAAGGGATGGATGCTAGTAAAGAAGCTAGTAGATTCTTATTACATCATTTTCTTAGGCATACAGTGGATCGACGTGGAGCATAGGTGGAAGTTCATTAAGGAATAATTACTTGATGAATGATTGATTTGGCTCACTGTATTTGGAGCAAGGACGGATGTTGGTAAAGAAGCTAGTAGATACTTCTTGCATCATGTGCTTGGGAATACAATGGTAACATAAGTACTTGATCTATGTAATTGTATTTGGAGTAGCAGGGATGCTTGCAATGAAATAGGTTGATGTTTCATAGAATCGTGTGCTCAGGCATACTATTGTAATCATTTTTATGGAGTTGGATTTTATCACATGTAAATGGGAATATGGATGTAAGACCTATTTAGGCATCTGTACCCTTGATTTTATGGTTCACTGATATAAAGTATATATGTAGAGCTAGGTGATAAGGGGGCATGTTATATTCTTGATACCCGATTTATAAACTTTGAGGGGGTTAGGTGTTTATCCCAAGTCAAGTTTTAAGGGGGGGAATGTTGGGTTAATATTGACTCATCCATACCATTAGTGGTTTATAGGCCCATGGTATTGGGTGTAACAACCCTAGTTGAAAAAATGTGAAGGATTATTAAGTAAAAATTAATTAGGGGATTAATCGTCTTAATATGGTATTAATTAAACAGGATAGGTATAATAAAACTAATTAAATAATTATTGATTAATTAATGGTTGCAATTTGATTAATTAATTGATTAATTAAACTACCTATTGCATTTTAAAACATGAGTATTAAATTTAATAAATTAATAAGTTATATAGTTAAATTGAAAGGTTACATATACAACAAGGGATAACTTATTAATTGCGGGAGGATAAGATATTGAATGAAGGGGATAAGGGGCATTAACCGGAAAGGATAAGAAGGTAATAAATGAGTTAGGTAGGGAGTAAATGAGGCGGGCAGAAGTCAGTGAAGGAGGGATAAGGAAGGGAAGGAGGTGGACTGGAGGTTATTCTACGGAGGTTGGGGGATGAATTTTAGGGAGCTCTGGATTTGCAGAGAGAGGTGGAATTATGGAGTAGGATTGTATCAGTGCACCAGAGTTGTTGGAGTTTTTGGGCACGGGGGCCAGGATATCCTTATGATATCCTAAAGCTAGGGAGTTACCTAGTTGGTAGGGAGGAACTAGGTTTTGGGCAGTGTTTTGCAGAAGTAGCCAAGGAGGCAAGCGGCGGACAAACGGAGGTTTATTAGCATCACGTTCAGGTATTATTTCAAATTATGCATTGTTTTAATCTCTTATAAAATTTTATTATGTGTTGATAAATTTATAAATGCTTAGGTGCTCAATTAAAAGAATTATTGAATTTTGTTTACGTAAATTCTACTCGGCCCCTTACATTTGGTATCAGAGCGTCTTAGTTTAAAATCTGGGCCTATGGGCCAAGTTCCCAGCTCCAAGCTCTAGCTCTAGTCCCTCCCGCCTAACCTGCAAACCAAACCAAATTCACTATTAAATGATTATATAAACAAATCTAAATATATATATAAATGAAATAAGAATGGAAAATGTTAAAAAAAAAAAAAAAAACTAGGTGCCTCCTTTCCTATACCTAATAATGCTAAAGACTAAAATTGTGCAGCCTATTGATAAGATAACATGATTATATAATGACTACATTTACTCACTTGGGATCAATTTACATAATTGTATAAATTATATTTGGAACACTCTTACCAGGTAAAAATTCAGATATGATCAAACTAAATCTCCAGTGCTCAAAGCTTAGTCTCATTAATATAATTTGTGGATACAACAACACCCTAAACATCAAAGGTATGCACTAGCATGCGTCGCTTGCCTGGAGATTCCATCCAAGAGAATTCCAAAAAGAATGACTGTGTTTCTGCAACACTTTTTGCTACACTCGTAGGGAATTCTAAGTACATGCCACCTGGAAATAACATCATTTGGAAACCTCCATCAAAGGTCACAAGACCATCTTGTGCAGTTCCATTCCAACGGACACTTGTACCTCCTCCAGAAGTTGAATTTATATCCTGAGAAAAGAACAAGAGTTATTTCTGATAATCAAATAGCTAATTCAGAAATAATGAAGGCGATTTGTCCACTCCAATCAAGTTACAAAAAATATTTCCATATCTATTGATATATCCAAGATCAACCTCTGTTTTCAAAGAAAACGTCTAGCTCAAATCAAATCGCATCTGTGGACCTCATGAATAGATCCAAGTAGATTAAGCACACAAAATGCAACTTCTCTTTTGTGAAGATGATTTATTCTTCAGAGTCTGCAACATGCAAAGTTTACATACAGAGCTCATGATAGACCCGTTACACATTTAAGTTTTAACCAGCATAGAATGGTATAAAGTGTCCAAGAACAGGAACTGGTCAGCTGCAAACAATAATTATTCTCGTTGATTTTTCCAGCGTAGTTTGATTACTTACATGCCATGATGATAGTAATGGTTGTTGTTCCTAAGAATGCGAGATCCAATATTGGCTTTCATTCGGGGGGGCACTCACCAAGCCAAGCTTCATCCTCGTCTCCCCATCCTATTTGTTAATTCCCATAGGAGGGTGCTTCTGGAACTAACTGGTTGTTGAACACTTATCTGGCCCGACTTAACTCTTTTCTTTATTTACCTATTATTACACGCAAAAGGCCATTACGTAGTGGACGGTAATGCTTCTCTTTTTAATGAGAGGGATGTGAAAGCCCTAGCTCTTTATTTTACAATTCAATACGTATCCCAGGACTGCCTCTATTCCATCCACCCGTGACTTAACGTGTTCTTGGTGCACCCTTTGCGGTGTGAGCGTGTGAAGCACCCAACGAAATTGTTTCATTTATCTTCGGCCATCAAAGGCAGTCTGTAGCTACATGATGTGGAAATTACAACAATTACTATGAAATTCAGAGATTTCTACGTCATTTGGTAAAATACATTCAATTCAATTTAAGGAAACACAGAATTGGAAGCTATGAAAATAATTCACATAGCATCAGATACAATTAATGTTGAATTTCAAATATTTCCATGATATTCTCATTAACTCTATATGATTAGAGCTGAAATAATGGGATTTCCAGGCACTCTCAAATGCTCTATATTTACACAAAATTATTAGATTATGTGCATAAAATCAACTCCACAGGGGTAACAAGGATACAAAATGAAGAGCTTGAGCATGCGGAGGGGTTTGAACTTACCACTAGCGGCTACAGCCACATGAATGAGCATGGTGAAGCAGAAGAAACAGATTGCCATTGCCGCGTGAAACCCTTGAATTGATGGAGTAAGCGAATCGTGGCTCTCTCGCTAGTTCCGAGACATTGGTCTCCTCTAGTTTACTATTTCAAGCTGCAGTTCAGTCGGAAGTCATTTTCTATGTAGAGAATACTCAATACGACAGTGATGATATTTTCCAAAACACAAGAACAGTAAACTGAAAGGAAAATACACAGATATAGAGCAACACAGAAAAGGGCTTTGGTTACCATTTTGCTGCATCCAGGGATCCTCCTACTGCTGATGACGGTAGCTGCTAGGATACTAGCGACCTAGAGTTTTCACATACTGCAAGGGATTTTGAATATCTCCCCACTTTATACAATTACCACCCTTTGATGATTCAATTGCACGGCCATGGGTGGCTCTGCCATTCAAATCAAGAGGCGAGAGGCGGAAGTGAAGAAGCGTGAGCTGAGGCCGGGCACGTGGGCCTCATGCCAGAAGCCCAACCTTCAAGGCTACCAACGAATGCCATGGATGTTTTTATATATATTAATGTTTAGTTTTAATAATTTGTTTAAAAGTATTAATATGCCTTTTTAATAATTAAATTATCATTTTTATTAATACGCCATTTTAATAATTAAATTATCATTTTTTATATATATTAATTTTTAGTTGTATTAATTTATTTAAAAGTAATAATACGCTTGCATAAAATTTTAAATTTATATATATATATATATATATATATAATTATGAGTTTTAATTTAAATAATATAGGGCTAAGTATAAATTTAAATGGAGTCCATGGGATTTGAACCTCGGACCTCCCCACCGGTCAAGTCTTTACAAAGTCCGCCCTACCAACGCACCACACGATGTGACTTTTACAAATAATTTCACTTATAAATACTTTAATTGTCATACCCAAGACCACCCACCAAGCAAAACGTCTTAAGAAGAACACTAACGCCAAAAGGTACATAGCGCTGGTGAACGCCAAAATGGGGCTGGCAGTTGGGGATAATTGTTTAGATGTCGCGGTTTAATCCTATTTAATCATTAAACGTGGTAATTATATAACCTTACAACATTTTTTTTTATGTGATTAGGTAAATGTTAAAAAGTAAACATGTTAATGGATGCCTTGATAAATGTAAGAAAGTTATGAACAATAAATCTGACCCATTGATTTTGGAGGACGACTAAGAATATGATAGCATATTCAATGCATAGCCATCAGATAATGGTTTAAAGTTAAATAAGATTAAAAGATCATTAATTGTGCCCATTGTCAATAGGTGTATGCCTCTCGACGTAAATTAATAAACACAAGGTCGGAAGTCACTTTAATCAAGTTATAAGCGAAAAGTTAAAAAGGGCTTAGACTAGGACAAGTGGGAAGGAGGCGGCATATGCACTAGGAGAGTAAGCATAGGAAGTGGCGAGTAAGGTGCAAGGCTAGCATAGCTACAGGGAAAGGGAACCAATAGTTATTTTCATAGGGGCAAAAAAATCAAGCTTAGACGCTTAACCCTAACCCTAACCTAGACAATCCCCTAATGGAGTAATGTATGTTTACAGACAAGTAAAGAAAACTTATGCCTAACCCTATTTCTAGTTCGAGTATCACCAATTTGAATCATCCTGGAATTCACCCTGACAACGTTGGTGGATGCAGGTCAAAGCATACAGGATGGTTAGGACTCAAGGGAATCAAATCAGGGGAGCATCATCGCAAGCACCGCCAACACCGCCAGTGCCACCACCACCATCGCCCGAACTAGCCCTCATACTACGCTCGTTGGAAGCCATCAACGAGACTTTAAAGGGGCAACGACCAGTAGGGACTGAAGTGGAACCCCCACTGTTTGGAACAGGTAATCCAAAAGCGTCAAGGGATTCAGGGGGAGGACCTCCACCTGAAGACATCATGCAAGAATTGTAGAAGATCAAACTTCCAGAGTTTGTCGGGGGTCGCGCCAGCGAACGCGCAGAAGCATGGTTGGAAGGCATGACAAGGTGTTTTTCCTTAAGGGACTATGCATCCAACTCAAAGGCAAAGATCGCCATTTTTTAGTTAAGAGACAATGCTTTGAACTAGTGGGGCAACCTGGAAAGACAACTGCACCTTACCCCATACACAGTATCTTGGGAACTTTTCGAGGAGAGGTTCCGAAGGAAATATCTACCGGCGTACTATGAGGAACAACAGGTAGGGGAATTTCATGCCTTAGTACAGGGAAACAGAACTGTAGAAGAATATGAGATCAGGTTTATGGAACTGGTCAAATATGTGTCGTATATGGATAATGACCAATGACATGCAGAGCGCTTCATCTATGGATTGAACCCTAGGATAAGAGCTATGGTGTGGATGTGGAAACTCTCTTCAGTGGCGGAGGCGGTGGAAAATGCGTGTTATGCGGAAGAACACATGAACTTGACCGGGGGTACAAGACCAACATTTTCGCATCGCCCGGGGTTCGTAGGAAAGGCCCCGAGGACATTTCCTAGGGGAGGGGGCTCAAGGCCACCGCCATATGGTAACAGAGTCATGCCAAGGACAGTAGCTGCAGGGATTTCAATGGCAGCGAGTGCATCATCTCGTACTTCTCCAGCAGCGCAGACAGGTCCACGACCATCGCAGGGAATAGCCAGTAGGGGCAGGGGTTCCAAGGGAAGGAACTCATTTCAGAGACAGTCACATAACAAAGCACAGGTTCAATCTTGTGTTACTTGTTGAAGGTGCAAAGGACCCCATTACTAGCGCGACTGCCCAGAGTTACAATCAGGGTTCATGCATAGAGGAAAGGCACCGATGGGGAGAGCAAGTAGCAGCCACCAGATTTACGCAGCAGTTAATAATCGCCAGGCCGAACATCAATCCACGATGGTGGATTCATCAGGTACGCTAAATCATATCAATGTTAAGATTTTCTTTGATTCTAGTGCGACAGATAGTTTCATCTCACCATCTGCATTAGAAAAGAGTGGATTGGTAGCCTACGAGCATGATGACTTTAAACAAGTCGAGATGGCTTCGAGGGAAAAACAAGCAGTAGAACCTAGTGTTGATAATTGTATAGTAGACCTGGGAGTGTGAAGTACCAGGTTGAAGGTATACGTCACTACTCTCGGGGCATATGACCTAATCATTGGAATGGATTGGTTAGCATCTCATCGAGCTTTGGTAGATTTTTTTGCAAAGAGGGTGCTTTGTGTCGATGATGAAGGAAGACCAATAGAGATCCAGGGTGTACAGAGAAAAGTGTCATTACGCTTTATATCAACTATGAAGGTTAAGCGATGCTTGAGACAAGGGTGTCGACTTTAATCAATACCCTCATTGAATCAATACCCGGTATTGTCAGAATTTCAGGATGTTTTTCTGAATGAGTTACCAGGGTTACCTCCTGAGAGAGAGCTTGATTTTACCATTGAGATAAAACCTGGTGCAGAACCAATTTCCAAAACTCCGTATCGGATGACAGCGCCGGAACTTTGTGAAT
>JZKD02S2123576.1:35678-46278 GCA_000966675.3 Picea glauca
TGTTCCCAACATAGAGTGATCCGATGGTTCATACTCTCCTCGATCTTAATGGGCATTGTTTCGTGGCTTAACACCCGATTGGTCCATGATATCTATTTAAAGAGCATGGAGGGTCATTTGTTGATGATCGATTGTGAGAAAATCTATTGTAAAATCTCCCTGTAATCTTTTTCTTTGCATTAATAAACTGATCCAAGTGGTCGTGTTGGCTGTGGCCATGGATGTTTCCCCGTAGGGGTTTTACCACGTGAAAACATCAGTGTGTTGATCTTTGATCTAGTTATGTGAGTGGTTACTGAAGGTGTTCATCCTTTGTTGGAATACCTGTGTTTTCGAACATATTATTGACCACAAAAATTTCTAAGGGATTTAATCAAGTCATTCCAACTAAAATGCTCTATTCCCACAATCAATTACCACAATAAATATTTCAAATGAGATGTTGGGATGTCGATTCATAAATTGGAGGTAGTGATGGAGTTTAAGGAAGAAAGGGAGCTGAAAATAATATTGAATTATATTGTACATTGTACATAAACAATGCCAACGGTCTGAGAATGGACTACTTGCTAAATTCAAGGGATTGAAAATTATCAATTAGGTTGGATATGGAATGACAATTTTGTTATCATAGTCATCGATCTTATTTAGGTAGTTAGATGGATGGTTTGGATCTTCTAACTATTTTCGTTAATCAAACATTGGGCAAGAATTGATTTCAAGCATGAATTAATATTCACATAGAACACAATACTATTATATATGTGAATTACATGGTTCACATGCTATGATTATGTTAACCCAGTATACAGACTCATTAAATCGAGTGGGGAAGGAATCAATTGGGTAAGGGGGATCATTGTGACTACTAGAATTCAATATCCCATCGAATTAAATTTCATGAGAATGTTGGATATACATTAGTTTCTAACGTCATTGATTCAACAAACCAATAATTAAAATGCCCAACAAACTCATCATACCAATGAATCCACATGGAAATATCAATGTGCATAGGCAATAATCCACACATTAGACACATCAATTAATCACAATGGACAATAATGATTTTTCCCTATAAACACAAACCGGAAAGCCAACTTCACATGGTGACGCTCAAACTTTATTTTAGACAATTTCAAGGTTACAATGTAGTCTCGTGGCTCTTTAGTGTTATATTTTCTTAAATTTTCAGAGCAATAGATTTATCAGAGTATTTATATTTTCTATTACATTCAATAACCATATACTGAAGATATAATAAGATAGACAAGCACAAGAAGATACAAATATTTATCCTGGGAAAATCCCAAACCTGAGGAAAAACCTAGCCAACTTTTCTTAGAGAGAATCTTCCTGATAATACAATGTAACCATGAACCAACTCTTTTCATAAGAGAAAAATTGAATAGTGAAGAAACCCTAATAAAAATAACTTGTCTTTCCTCCTTTTCAAACCCTAGAAAGGGCAGACAATTGTGTCACAATCCTAGCGCAACTCTTCCAGAGATAGCACACAAGAGAAATCACCAAAACCACCAAGAAACCCTAGTTGCCGCAGTAGCCACGTCTTCTTCTTGTCTCATACTTGCACCTTCTTATTGAGTGAGATAGCTGTGTGAGTGAGTGAAAAAATGATCAAGGTGTCACTTTATTTATAGTCTTCAAGTCACTTAGCCGGGGACGACTTCTCTTACTGGAATTATGTTTTCACTTTATCTTTTCCTGTGGGTCAACTTCTCTTCCTAGAAATTCTATTTCCACTTTATCTTTTCCTATGGGAAAATTTATCTTCCGAGGTGTTCTTCAACTGTTCAATGGTCTTCCTTTGACTTCTTGGAATATTCTTCTTCTCTAAGAGAAGTTGTCTAGGAGGGAAAACCTCCTACTGCTACCAAAAACATTAGCACCGCCTCTTAGCTAGGGAGGTATTCTTCCATGATGTTCTCCTCTAGTAGTCCCAATCACACCAATCTATTTCACATGGCATGGGAAATACTACCACCATAGTCTCAAGACTATGCTGAAAGTATCTAGTAGTCCCAATCACACCCATTCGCTTCACATGGCATGGGAAAAACTACCACCATATTCATAAGACTACACTGCAAGTATCTATGATGTTTCTCCTCTCATAGTAGTCCCAACACCCATCCACTTCACATGGTATGGGAAAGACTACCACCATAACCCCATTCACACCTATCCACTTCACATGGCTTAGGCAAGCCTACACCATGGTCCCATTCACACCTAGCCACTTCACATGGTGTAGGAAAGACCACACTACAAGTCCCAGTCACACCTAGCCACTTCACATGGTGTATACGAGACTTGTACCAGGATACTCATTACTCCCTCAGTCACTTCACATGACTGACCTGGGAAACCCTTGGCCAAAGGGAGAGTATCTTCACATTGTAGGAGAAACATCACAACTCCCTCTCAATGAGGATGGACATTCTGCATCATGCCAATCTTGTCTCTGAAGTACTCATACTTCACTTTAGACAGAGGCTTGGTGAGAATTTTTGTTGTCTAATCATCTGTGGATATGTACCGGAGCTCCACTACTCCTTTATGCACCATGAATTAGATGAAATGGAATTTGATCCCTATATGTTTTGACTTGTCAAGAAAGACTGGATTCTATGAAATATTTACACAACTTTGATTATCACAATATATCATAGTGATAATCAAATAACCCTACAAGCAACTTTCAAAGCCACACTACTTCACGACTTGCAACACTGGCTTCTATATATTCTGCCTCTATTGTACTGAGTGCCACTGATGCATGTTTTCTGCTCAACCATGAGATCATACCTAATCCCAAACTGAAGCAACATCCTGATGTGCTTTTCCTGTCCACTGCACTCTGTGCCCAGTCAGAGTCTGTATAACCTTGCAACTTTACTTTACCATCTGACACATATCTGAGTTCATATTCAACCGTACCATGTAGGTACCTCAACACATGCTTTGCTGCTACCAAATGTACATGTCTAGGATCAACCAGGTACTGAATCAATGTGTTCACTACAAAGCACATATATGGATTGATTTTAACCAGTTACATCAAATATTTGATCAAGTGTTTGTACATCGTGGGATCAACCAAACATGAAGAAGAATGACTCAAGAGATTTAGATTTGTAACCATAGGTGTGGCCATGGACTTGCATTCCATCATCCCGAATCTATGCATGATCTCAACTGTATACTTTCCTTGACTAATGAAGATTTCATCTGGTATTTTCCACACTTCTAATCCCAATAAATAGTGCATAAAACCCAGACCCTTCATTTCAAACTCTAAAGTGAGCTCCCTCTTGCACCCATCTATGAGCTTCTCATCCCCTGTAAGAAACAAGTCGTCCACATATAGTACCAATATCAAAGGGAAAACATCTCCAACCTTGTAATAAAGGTTGGTATCTGCATCACTCTTGGTAAACCCCAACCTCATCATATAACTATCTATTCTGGCATACCATGCCTTGGGTGCCTGCTTAAGCCCATACAAATCTTTCTTCAATTTTCAAACATGGGAATCCTTGCCATGGATCACAAAACCTTGTGGCTGCTCTATGTACACTTCTTATTTACACCATTCAATAAAGAAGTCTTGACATCCATATGGTGTAATTTCCATCCCGCAACAAAAGCAATAAAAATAATAGATCTATTGGAAGTGTACCTTGCTACTGGAGAAAATGTTTCATCATAATCTTCTCCCTCTTTCTAGTAGAATCATCTAGCCACGAATCTAGCTTTTTACTTCTCTATGATTCCATATGAAACATTCTTGATCTTGTATATCCACTTGGAAGTCACCACTGACTTCCCTTCTAGTCTCGTAACCACTTCCCACACATCATTCTTCATGATGGATTGGTACTCTTCCATCATAGCATCCTTCCACACTTGCTAATTTGCAACTTCCTCATAAGTGAAAAGTTCTGAATCAATGATCTTACTCATCAATGCCACATAGATAGAAAACTTGTGTGGTCTCTTTCTCTCTCTAAAAGAGCCTCTGGGAGCTGCATGTCCTTCAACTTCTTGCAAAATGTCCCGAAGCCATGCTGGTCTCTTCTTGGTAACTATAATTTCTCTGGGTCGATCTACATGTACCTATGGATCTACTGTCTCATTATGATCTTTTAGAATATGTTCTTTTAGAGTAGAGTCAATTATTACTGCGTCCCTTGGAGCCTCTTGCTCCTCTGTGTCCTCATCCATGTGATACTCTCTAGATTTCTTGAAGGTTGCTTCTTCATCAAAGGTAACATCCCTTCTAATCTCAATATGTCTCTATCTGGGGATGTATACTCTATAATCCTTCGAAGTCTCAATGTATCCAATGAAGGTTCCATTCTTTCCTGAAGTCTCTAGCTTCATTCTCTTTTCCTTGGGAACATGTATGTACACTGGGAAACAAAATATCCTTAAGTGGTTGACTTCTGGTTTCTTTCTGGTCGATACTTCTTCTGGTGTCTTGTTCCCCAATATCTTATGAGGAATTATGTTCTAGACATATACAACTGTTCTAGATGCTTTTTCCCATAGATGCATGGGTAAGTTCTGGTCATGGATCATCACTTTAGCCTCTTCTACAATTGATCCGTTCTTTCTCTTTGCAACCCCATTCAATTGGGGGTTGTATGGAGTTGTCAACTCCCTCTTAATCCCCGTTTCTCTGCAAAAATATTTGAACTCATTTGAGGTGTATTCACTTCCATTATCTGACTTCAAAACTTTAATCTTTCTTCGAGAGAGACTTTCTACTAAAGCCTTGAATTCTTAAAACTTATTGAAAACTTCATCTTTTTCTTTCAAGAAATAGATCCATGTTTTACATGAGAAATTATCAATAAAAATGACATAATATAAAAAGTTACCTATGGATGGTACCGTCATTTATTTGCATACATCTAATTGTATGATATCCTTGATCCCCTTAGATCTATTTTCACTGCTTGGAAAACTTCCCTTGGCATTATTGAAAAGTGCACATCCTTTTCATACTCCATCATGCTCTACCTGTATATCTGGTAGACCTGTAACCATCTTGCTCAAAACTAGTAAGGTTCTATAGTTGATATGGGCAAGTCTTCGGTGCCATAACTCAATAGAGCTAACATTTTTGTGTACAAGGGCTTGTTCTGGGTGTCCCTTCAATTTATACAATCTTCCCTCTAGGACACTAATCATAGTAGTTGAATCTATACTTGAACCCTTAGGCCATAGGAGGACTTGGCCATAAAAAAAAGCTACTCTGAAGCCTTGATCTTCTAAAGCATAAATAGAAAGAAGATTCTTCTTTAAAACTTGTACAATTAATAAATCCTTTATTGAAATAGAGTTACCTAAATCAAGCTGGTAGGAGGCTTCACCTACTCCTTTTACTGCAAGCCTAAAATCATCCCCAAGTTCCAAATGAAGGGATGAACTCTTTTCTATCAATTTTGTACGAGAACTTTGAAACCCGGTCCTGTGCTTGGAAGCACCACTGTCCACTAGCCAATTATCACTTCCTTGAGTTATGGTATCTATGAGAGTTGAGACAAAGATATACTCTTCATATTTTGTTTCCTTTGTCTTCTTCTGAGATGTGGAATCATCCATATCTGTTGCATGTGCATGATGTTTTTTCTTTCCTTTCCCTTGTGGACACTGATAAGAAAAGTGTCCCAACTTATGACAATTGAAACATTTGATCTTAGACACTTCCTTCTTGTGATATGGAACTGACCTTCTATTTTTATTCAGACTGTTGTTTCTTCTTTCTTACCTTTTCTTCACATGAGTAGCAAGAGCTTGATTTTCTTCATCATTGGTCTTCTACAACTTAGATATCAATCTTGATTCTTCTTGGGTACAATCTGTCCATAGCTTGTTGAATTTGGGAAATTTCCTTGCACAAATTCCCTGAAAAAAAACATCCCAAGAAGAAGGGAAGCCATTAAGAGTTGTAGTCACAAGCTCTACATCATCCACTGAATCTCCAATAGCCGTTAGTTGATCCTTGATCTGAGAAATCTTCATGAAGTAGGTAGAAACTATATCTGACTTGTTCATCATCATGTTTCTGAGTTGATGCCTTAGGGTTAGCTTCCTACTTGTATTCTTGCTTTCACATAATATTGTTAAGGAATCAAACATCTCCTTAGGTGTCTTCAATTATGATACATTAGGAATCAAGTTGTCCTTGATTGAATCTGTCAAGATCCTCTTGGCCTTGATCTCATTCTTCTTATATTTTCCCTTGGTGTCTTCCTCTTCTATTTATGGGGGAACTTGCTTGACATGATCCAAGAGCTCATTCTCCTCTATAATGAGAAGTACTCTATGCTTCCACGATCTGAAATGATCTTCTCCATCCAACCTATCTTCAACTCTCATACTGGTAATCATTTTTCTCTAGTAGAAACCCTAGGCCTGAAAGATCAACCTTCTTAAAATTCAATGCTAGGATTTCAGGATATGCGCTAGGGTGAGTCAGATTGCTTTGTGGTGGATTTAATCCCAATGAATTTGGAATAAGTTCTCAACGATCTTGATAAAAGAAAAATGTGTAGCAACAAGTCCCAAAGTATGATCTTCCTTCCAATGATTAGGCTGTTCTGAAGGTAACCCGCTCTGAAACCATTTTAGATTTTCTTAAATTTTCAGAGCAATAGATTTACCAGAGTATTTAGATTTTCTATTACATTCAATAACCATATACTAAATATATAAGAAGATAGACAAGCACAATAAGGCACGAATATTTATCCTAGGAAAACCCCAAACTTGAGGAAAAACCCAACCAACTTTTCTTAGAGAGAATCTTCCTGATAATACAATGTATTCATGACCCAACTCTTTTCACAAGAGAAAAATTGAATAATGAAGAAACCTTGATAACATGAACTTATCTTTCCCCCTTGTCAAACCATAGCAAGGGTAGACAACTACGCCACAATCCTAGTGCAACTCTTACAGAGATAGCGCATAAGAGAAATCACCAAAACCACCAAGAAAACCCAGTTGTTGCAGTAACTGTGTCTTCTTCTTGACTTGCACCTTCTTCTTGAGTGAGATAGTTGTGTGAGTTAGTGAACAAATGAGAAATGAATCACTTTATTTATAGTCTTCTAGTCACTTAGATGGGGCTGACTTCTCTTCCTGGAATTCTATTTTCACTTTATCTTTTCATGTGGGCTGACTTCTCTTCCTCAAAATTCTATTTCCACTTTATCTTTTCCTGTGGGCTGACTTCTCTTCCAGTGTGTTCTTCAACTGTTCAATGATATTCCTTTGAATTCTTGGAATCTTCTTCTTCTCTAATAATTTTTTTCTAGGAGGGAATACCTACCACTGCTACCAAAAACATCAACATTTAGGCCATTTATCAATTTGCATAGCCAGGATTTTCCTCCGCCTTCTCTTTTACTCCACCTAAAAGACCCTTTCCGAGTCAAATTGTTTAATGATATAGGTAGTGATAGGGTAAATGAAAGGTCAATAATCCTTTTCAATTCATTTATGATTCCCCAATGTTATTTCTCCTATTTTGTCCTTTTCTCATTCATTTTTTTTTCTCTTTCATTCATTTAATTTCTTAATGCTTGAATTGTCATTTGTTTTCTCAACTCTCAATTTTTTGCGACTACTTATGTGCACTAAGTTTTTATGAACCATTCATTTTCATTTTTGGATCCATTTCAGATCACACCTCCCCATTGAGAGGATTTTGGTTTCCAAAAGATTCTAGGAAACAAAGCTTTGGATCAATGTACCTCCCATCTACTTCTCTAGAACAGGGCTCTCAATTCTGGCTCTTGGATATAGCTCTAAATCTGACCCTGGCTGTCATTTCTGGCTTCTGGCTCTAGTTTTGGTTACTGCTTCATATTTTGTTTCTAGATTCACCTATTCCGAAAGTGTATAATTCTATGCATTGATTGTTTATGTGCATCATACTTAGCACTATCAACAATTGTAGGCTGAGTTCATCATTCAAAATTCATTCCCATATTTAATGTGAAAGTCTATCTTATTCTCAAACTTGGAGATGGTTTGCCTTGGAAGACATTGGAAGCTAAGTTGAATTTTGGTCTTCACTCATTCATTTCTGAATGTATGCAACACTCACTCAATAATGAGTCTTGATAATTAAATTCCATCATGCAACAAATCAACAAAGGAAGTGTGGATTGCCTTGTTTTGTTGAGATCAATTGCTTCCCAACATTGAAAAAATTATTTTTTTTGCACGTTCTTACAAAACACCCTGTCTTTACAAAAGTATCGATTGAATGACATCCTTTATGTGCAATATCGACACCTTCTTCTTCCCAAAATAGTTGAAAACATACAAATGTTTTTTTGTAGGTGGAATGAATGCCTACAATCTTTAGGATGAGGAAGATTCCTCAATATCTAGACAATATAAGGAATGGGTTATGGAAAAATTGGATCAATTATTATAGCCAATGGTTTACCTAATGAAAATTTACTCCAGAGAATTAATTAAAGTGGAACCCACTATCACAATGTTGTAGATGAAATATAGTGTAGAAATACAATCTGATATTACTGTACTAAATCATTCATATACACATACCATGAATTATCCATCATTTTGTTTTGTTTAGTAGTTGTCATGGAGTTTCAAGGAACCCCAAAATATCATTGACCTCCATGCACCAATATTTGACATATCTCCAATAAGGGAATATTATTTTGCAATATTGAAGGAAACAATTGGATTAGGACTGCCTTGATGCCAACATCAAATTGTTGTCCACCTAATTGACAAACCCAACCTTCTGTACCGTTGTAACTCCTTGCATAGTTTATGATTCTTAGGCTGAAGATGCAATAAACTCTTCATTCCCTTCAATCTTCACTCTCTTCACTCCTCTTGGTTGTGCAATTCCTAGGATGAAGTTCTAGATGAATTCTCCAACAATTGGCTTCCCAATGTCTACTCAACTTGTAGTTCTAATGAAAGTTGTTGTTTTTGTTGTTTGGTCTACTTGGCATACACATTTTTTCCATGTTCCTCTATATTTGTTGTTGTATTGGAGAAGTATTATTTCAATTCTTTCTCTTAAAGAATTTAGGCTTGTGGCACGTGGCTTGCTTCTCCCAAGAAGAAACCTCAAGATGGCCTTTCTTCCCATATAAGGAACATACTTGGAATACCAATAGTTGGCATCTTTGTGACATTTCTTCTTATAGAAGTAACAAATGAGGTATGTCTTTCTTGATGCATACCTATTCTAAGTGTTGGTGTAGATTGAGTCTCTAAACTTTCCTGATCGTTTCCCTTTTGCAATCCACCACAAAAAAGAAAACGTGTTAGTGTGTTGCATCATGATTTGTTGTTGCAATTCTTCTAATGAGAAAGGAAAATATGTAACATCTTTCACCATCACAAAAGTGATTTTGGTGATCATGGCCTTTTTATCTATTCCACATAAACTTGGGCCTTCATGATTGACCCTCAATTCAAGTAATATGGGGCTTACAATGCCATGAATTCTCTTGCCTATCCTTTGACCATTGTATCCCATATGTCTTAGTATATTGGAACCAAGGCCTCTAATATGCTTTTGAAAATCACCAAAATGCTCTCGATAAAGGGACAAGGAAGGTGTGCTTACAGTGCTTGTCTCAGTCATGGTGTTGGATTTTGTAGTAGCAAAGGAAGGTTGTTTTACTTCCTTGGTCTCTTGGAAAACTTCCTGTAACCTAGCCAATTCCTCCTCCTTCTCTACAATTGCTTGGTGCAAATATCCCATTATCTGAGTGAACCTCTCCTCTTGAAATCCCAATTGAATTACCTTCTCTCCCAATTGCATTAGCTAAACTCTACGCTTATCCTAATCTCCCTTAACAATCGTGAGGGAGTCTTGATGTCCAACAAAATTATTCTTTAACAATGAAAACAATTTTAACATAGTTACCAACATAACGAGAATTGTGACCTCAAAATGAGAACTCTAGCCCTAAAAGACCATATTTTTGTGTCAAAACCACAAAAATTAACCCCTCAATAAAAAAGTCGTGCTACAAAATCAATTATTTTTCTTCTTTGGGTTATAATTACTCCCTATTTGAAACTATGGCTTTGACAACTAGTACCGACCAACCAAAACCTTAAAATCAACCCTCGAATTGAAAAGTGGTGCTTCAAGTATCACCCCCTTTTTTTTTCAAGGTTAAAATTACAACTTGTTTGGAATCATGGCCTTTACAACCAACACCGTTGTGACCAAAAACTTAAAAACAACTCCCAAATCGCACGAAAAGAAAAATGTTAAAAAAAACACCCACTTAAAAAAAATCTTTAAATTTTTTATTAAAAAGACAAATTTAAAAATAAAAAACAATTACAAAATTAAGAAAGAAATAATTTTTATAGAAGAAAACAAAAAATATGTGTTAATAAAACATTAAAAAAAACAATTGTCCTTAATTTTTCTTNACTTAAAAACAACTCCCAAATCGCACAAAAAGAAAAAAGTTAAAAAAAACACCCACTTAAAAAAAATCTTAAAATTTTTTATTAAAAAGACAAATTTAAAAATAAAAAACAATTA
>JZKD02S2123587.1:33533-46277 GCA_000966675.3 Picea glauca
ATAGATAATGCTAGCATGACTAAATTAGATTTATAATCTAACATTTTGTCTTTATTTTTAGATGGTTCTAAGTCTTAAGAAGGTGCAGGTGTTGGTTTCTTATTAGTTAATCCAAAGGGAAATTTCACCTTAATTTCCTACATACTTGAATTCGAATACACCAACAATACTGTGGAATACAAAGTCTTGATTCAAGGACTTGAGAAGGCTCTCAATTTGGGTGTTAATGCATAAATTTGGGTGGTATTAGGTGATTTATAAATTATCGCGAGGAAGGTAAAAAATTCCATACATTCTAATTCACCTTGTTTAAAAGGTTATCAAGAAGAGGGTTGGAATCTGATTTCACAATTCAAAGATTTTAACATTGATTCTATTCCTTGAAAACAAAATGCAAATGTTGATACTCTGGCTAATGTTGCTTGTCGCTCAACACCATTAGAAGATTTTTTTACTGAAATTTTTTATGTTAAACAAATTTTCAAGGCTTCGATGCCAGATAATATCACAAGTTGGAGAGTTTTTTATGAATATCAAATGATAATAAGCTTCCTAACTAACAAGGGCACATTTCAAGATGTCGTTATTGATGATGACAAACATTCGAAAGCATTGGGAAATTACCAAGAAGGAATGAGCAATGTCAAGGCCAAAAAAATGATTAAAAATGTGGTTCCACTTGAAAAGATGTTAAATATCCAGGACCGATTCAAGAAAGTTATTAATGTTAAAACTAAGAACTCTTCTATTTAGTACAAAGTTATCAATAATAGGATTAAATAAGAACCCAAAAATATCGATCTCTATTCCTATTGCAAAAAAACTAAAAGGAAGACCTATATAAAAGTGTTCAAACAATATATGGATGTGTTCACTTGGACATATCAAGACCTAAAAACATATGATACAAAGATTATTCAACATGTTATACCTCTGAAAAAAGACACTAAACCATTCTAGAAAAAGCTTCAAAACTAGGCATTGGAACCATTGGTATAGAAGGAAATGAAGAAAATGTTAGATGTAAAAATCATTTTCCTTATTCACAAAGAAAGAGGTGCTCTCCGTGGAGTTTCTTTTCACTGGTGGCATGTATTGTTGCTACAAAATCTCTCCTCCTCTGTTATGCTCACAGAATACCACTCTAAGATGTTTTGTTGAACTATGGAACAAGATACAATGCAAAATGATGCAACCCCTTCTCCTCCTAATGGCCTCGTATTTAACATAGCCTGATAGCCATCTGGGGGTAGGATTTTGACTTCCTCAACCCTTGATTGTGATAGGGTTTTGGACCTTCTAGAATACTCTTGAAATTACATACGTGGTTAGCCCCGTATGTATGAGTAACAGGGCCTGACGTGGCATCCTCTCTTACCATGGTGGTCAACACGGTGGGTCAACTTGTGGGTGACATAACTTTTGCATATGAATTCCAATTGACAAACAGTTTGCACCGTTGGAAAGGTCTCGGAGTGTAGAACACCGTGAAGGAAGTGGAATTAAGTTTTGGACACTAGAACCCCGAAAAACGTCATTTAATGCCTCAAAATGGATCTGAAAGGTTCCAGACCCCAATTTTCCAAACTGGGACCTGCCACTAAAATGGCCCGACAAGTTGATTCCTACATTTTTTTCCACTTTGAAAGGATCAAGATAGATGAAAAACAAGGTAATGATCCTATCCAGATCATTTCTACATGCTTTCTTTCAAAATAAACTATCTTATTGACAAATAACTCTACATATTCATCACTAACAAAGTGAAGGAGGTCACATATCATAGATTGGATGAAGTTTAGGGCTTCTAGTGCATTTCAAGCACTCAATGGACCAAAATTTGGAAGCATGAAATCATAGGTTCATATTTTTATTTTGTAAAAAAAAGTAAGACATTGCTTTTTCAATGTTATCGCTTTTCAAGTTGATATTGCATTGTAGAGATATAGAGAAAAAATGTACAACCAATAATTCATTTACATTTTGCAATAATTAACACTTTTGTCTCCACCTTCAATGACTTTTTTGGTGGACTTTCCCCATTCAAGATTCAAGTCAACTTGAACGTTCCTCTATGTAAGGAGGAGACTATTTATGTAAAATTACTAGACAACTAATTATAGAAGGTAAACACATATTTATAAGTGAAGTGGTTATATGATACAAAAATCATTGCCTTCATTACTAGAAAATTAGTGCCAACAATACTCTACTGATGAGAGTTTCCCAATATACAATGCATGGACCAATATTATCTTGTTAACACATGGACAATATTCACATATACATTGTACAATGTGTTTTATCCTTGAAATATTATCATGATCAATACGTCAAGTGTTGGTGATTATGCTAACACCAAGACTAGTTGGTTGTACGATATGTTAACAAGTTTCATAATTTATTGTATAATTGGATTTAAGACATGATATGATACTCAAATAATGAAATGACTTGGTGTCATGCAAATAATAGTAGCTATAGTTTATCTCTATTAATAGTTTGGGGGATGACTATCACTTTGCAACAAAGCATGTGGATAAGTTTTGACCAAAAGAAACATACCAAGAATAACCCTACATGTTATTATGGAATAAAACAATTGACATTGTTGGACACAAGTGTTGAGTCACTAGGCTTAACAATTCTAGTAAGGTCAAAAGGATATCAATTGAGCCAATAAACCAAGGAAAGGTCAATACAACAAAATCATTAACATGGTAGGTTGACAATGTTTGTGATAAGCCATTGTTGATTGATACAATTTGGTGTTGATTTGTTCCTTAACATACAACTTTTGGTATGCACTAAACCATTCCTAATTTACAGTTTGACCATCCAACAAGACAATCACTCATTGCAGTAAAGCATGTGCAAATAACACATACTTCTTGACATAGTTCCCCTAGCATGTGAGACCACCACTTTTGATCTTTAGCATACCATTAATCCAAGGCTAACGCCTAATCCATGTGGTTCTAGCTCAACCTCCATATTAATAAGATATTAAAAATTCCACCTTAGCATGGCTCATTCTATATCAAGCTATCATAACTTGCATGATTTGAAAGCTTGACTAGTTGGGTGATCAAACTTAACTAGGTTAATATATGGTCAAACCTAGTGATTAGCCTTCACTAGCTAACTCATTTTCCAGAGTCAATGGGATTGGTAAGTGTTGTGTAGATAAATAGATAAAAGGCATAAGTTCTGAGGGTTAGATCAATCAGTTGGTGTCATTATTGTTGATATGTTGTTAGTAATTGACACATTGTACAGGTTCTCGGTTTGATTCCCATGAGGTTAGGCACACATAGTCTATATTGCTCGCTTTACACTCCTCAAAACTAGGGGGAGTGCTTTGGAATTTCTCGAGATGTTTTCAAGGAAAAATGAACAAAGGACTTGGGAGAAGCAAAATGGTTTTCTAAGTAATGTTGACTTCAAATTTATGATCTTTGATGACGTGTGTGTCATAGTGGCAATTTGTGGTAAAATGAACATAAGTGTGCCACATATATTCAAGAGAAATGCTACGATCTTATTATTGATCCATTGGTATAAGAACAATACATGTTTTAGATTTGATCTATGGTAGCAGGTTTGGACTCGTGTGAACATGGCAAGTATGGCAATTATTTGTGATATGGAATAAATTTATTTGTAATATTGACATCATGTTAGTAAATTCAATAAAATTATGTGTGGTGTCACGCTCTAATACTTGGAACGCCTCTTCATTATTGTCGTACACCACTTTTCCATTGTACATTACAAGATGATATGCCAATGGGCCTTTCAATGCTAGTCAAACATCAACTTCATGGGATCATGTTTGTCGGCAAAAGGAATTCATGTGGACATCATGGGTTAAAGGAGTCTAAGTAATTGCAAGTAGTTGGAGTATGTGCTCCTATACATGTATGTTTTTGGGAACCATTCATAAAGATCTTCACCGTGCAACCATTCATGTGTTTTTTGGAAATCTTAAAATCAATATGCTTGCCATATTATTATATGTCAACCAATGTTATATTAAATGCTTGTGTAAACATATTAATACATGGTTCGATCAATTAGGATGGAACTCATTTCATGTATTGAAGCATGTTTATGTGTGTGTCGCTTATAAAATTGTGGCACATTTCCTACTTTGCTCGTTGCACTTTGCATAGTTCCAGTGTTTTGGACTGGGTCTCACCAAAACCTGGTCACTGGGAGATGCCTTTGTTATTGGACTATGCATGTCTTGCACCCAATTTCTCAGGTGTTGACTCTAATGATGAACCAAGATCTCGAACCACCAATGAGATTATGACCTCGATCTCCAAGGGTGGACCCTACCGAAAGAACAACCCCAAGTTTTTCCTCGTCTTCTTCATGAATGTATCGACCTATGATCTCTAGGGGCTGGACCCACTAGAGGATTGAAATATCAAGAAGCTTTAAAAGTCTAGGAGAGCTTGTGTCCTAGTTTTGCGTTCTAAGGGTGGCATCCACTACAGGACCATGGAGTGAGGGGAATGAGCAACCTCTAGGAAAGCTTTAAGTCCCATTGCCAACCAAGTCTGAGGGTGCACTTGATGAAAGTATTGAGTGAATGAGAGATGTATGAACTTTTGCGATTGTTTCCCTCTCCAAACTCCTTCAAGCCCTAGGGGTGCCCCCCCCCTCTTTACCTTTTATGTCAAAGGTCATGTTTAGGGGATTCAAATACTTCTTTAAAAGTCTCTCCTTCATGTTTTCCAAGAATGTTCCATGGATTAATATGAAATAAAAGGAGTAAAATCTATATATCTCTTATTCCTCACGTGCTCCTCGCTTATGTGAATCAATGAACAACTTGGCCTTTTCATGGGTGGTTTGGGATACTATTGAATGTTACTAACCCAAGAATTGTGGGCTCGCCCCTACTTTAGTCCCAATACCATTTGGTTATTGTTTTTATGGTCTGCTTCTTGCCTAACTTGGAATGCATTTACAATGTTGTCTTGATGTCTTCATTGGGATTCATATTTTTGTTCTTAATGGATTTCCTAATTTTACAACATGGAGTGCCACTAATGGTAGTGCAGAATACCACTCCCTCTTTGTTGTCAACCAAAATTGAATTTTTATTTGACAAGTGGAATTTCTTTGTTGTTAGAGGTAAGTATGCATGTTTGAAATTAACACTACAATCGATAACTTCTTGGAGAGTCCTTCCGATGTCATGCATGTTGTTGTTTATACATTCTTCTAGACATTTCGAGGAAAATTGTTGTTGTCTAGGGAGGGACTTTGTTTTTTTTCAAGTATTGTTGTGCTTATGATGGGTCTTGAAGGCATTTGCTTTGCATGAGGTTGGCTTCTTCATGCTTCTCTGGTCCTATTTTTTTGCCATTCTTTTTCATGGTTATGCCATACCTATAACCCGTAATGGAACAAACCATGTCCATTTCCATTGCATGTGGCATCAATCGACAGGTCTTTAATTATATTTTAAGCTCCTATACCTAGTTTTCTCTCAGGGTTTGGAGATTACTCCCTGTTCTGATTTATAATTCTTTCCATATCTTGACATGCTTCTCAAAAAGACAAAGATGATCTCTTGCTAATCTTTTGTTTTTAGATTGCATTGTCCATGTTCCTCCTACCTTATTTCACATACTAAAGGTCAAAATCCATTATGAATTGCATTCCCATACCCCACACCCAAAACAATTAGTTAATATGCTTAGGCTCGAGGTAGTTTTCCTAGACATTAGAGACAAAATTGAGCAAATGTTGGGCATACCATGTCCATTTGACCTCTATGAGATACTTGAAACTCTTGATCTATACTATTTTCTCATAGCCTTGGTTTTCACCAAGGCTTTGATAGATTTGGCCTAGTTTTGGATTTTCATACATTTTCATCAATTTGTATTTTTGAGCTTTTTTGTCCCAAAAGGTTTTGGAACTGACTAAAATAAGATCAATGACAAAGTTGACTAGTATATTGACTAAATTGGATTGACTGGTGTGCATATGTCGATGACTAGGCAAGGAGATGTTCTCTTATTCGAAGAATGAGTGGATTTAAGGAATGATAATAGACTCAATAGTATTATTAAGTTAGTTAGAGAGATGTTAATGAGGAGGAGATGCCTATGTGGCATTCTATGATTGAGGCAAGTCAACTAGACAATGGCATTAATTAGCAAAATGGAAATTGAACTTTTTGATAACTAAAAGGGCACATTAACAACAAAATCGATCTAACCAAGTCTTGGAGATGACCAATCGATCTAACTAAGTCTTGGAAAGGGCAGATTAACAACTAAATCGATCTAACCAAGGCATATTGCAAGTAGATAAGGGTTGGGTGAGAGGGTTGGAGATTGGACAATCTGACCATGGAAGTTGATTGAAGGATCACAATCAACTTTGAGATTGTTGTGTTTCTAGAGTAGAAGGGAGTTCTTTGTAGAAAGGACAGACCATGGCTTTGTTATTAGAAGTATTAGGGATTGTGAAAGGCAAGCCCATGGATGTGGAATCCCAAAGGTTAGGCAAGTTTATGATTGTAAATACTCATAAATTAACATTCTCCAATATTTTTCACAACAAGGGGAGTTTATTCCCAACGAGGGTTCTCCTTCAAAATACATGTTTACTATGTGATGAATCTCTATGAGATCCATTGTCTATTTCTTGTTATATTGGATCCTTAACAAGGGAAGAAATCTAATCCATAATATTCATTAGACATAGACATTTTTGTTTAATGAAATTTGTGGTGTTGATACATTAAGTATTTTCAACTTGCTGATTGGAAAACATATAAGGGAGCTCACTCTGTTAGTGATGATCTTTGTTGGGATTTTGTAAGAGATGCTACAAAGAGAAATTGGGTGATAATTCCCAAAATAAGTCAAGTTTCTCTCCTTATAGATTAGTGCCAAAAACCAAGATTTGATTCCCCTGCCTCGTTTGAAGGTGAGTGCTCCAATGTGCACCTTAAGTCTTGCTTGATAAAGATCTAATAAGCTCGATAAAAATGCATAGTGAAACCATCAAGCACAAGGGTGCTCCTAATGAGAGCCAATGTTTAATCATATTAAACATTCAAGGGTAGGTGGGGAGGCTCAACCTAGATTGGGATTGTTGTGGGAGCATATTCTTCAAGTTTGAAATGAAATGACCCATGTTTGAGGTACATTCCATGGGGAACCATAAATCATAGGTCATTTTGAAAGATCTGATCTCTATCCTAGTCCTCAAGCTTTAGAAAGAAAGCAAACAAAACATGTCCGTAGATAAAACTTTGCATCTAACCTTTGATTAAGGTGTGCCAATTCTTTTAAACCCATGTCTCGTTTGATTTGGGCAAAGGCTAGAGTTCTGTGAATTGATCGACCTACAATCTTTTTGAAAACTCAAAGATTTCCTATGAGGAGAAACAAGAGGGATGGTCACACTTGGAATTTGATTTAGCTTTTTGACAAATTGTGACAATTCTACCTGATATGATTTGATCCTCTTTGAATAAGCCACTACAATGGACTTGAATGGTTCAACCTCTCGACTCAAAGAAGAGGAGGGGAAGCCTAGGTAGCACCCCCGTGTTTAGTCGCCTTCATGGGAGCCAAATGTTGTAAAAACTAAAGAAACACTATAGGAGAGAAACCCTTACCACAACAAGATTACAAAAGGCATTTTTACAAATATATCACCGCTAAGTTGCATCTTGGTTTTTCCTTATGCTTTGAACTAAAAGCATTTTAGGAAGCACATGTTTGTCCCTAAGACACCAACGACTAAGAGAATTAAGGATGCAATGCATGCACTCACTATATTAATTGGTATTTGGGTTCTATTTGGTATTAAAGACCCAATATGTTAATAAAGACCAATGTTGTGTAATTAGGTCTACTTCTATTATTTAAAATTTTAATAAGCTATACACAACATATTTTTTACAGGAGCTATATTTTGTATAAGTTCATAAACTCAATATAAAGTTATTAATGACTCATCACTAAGTAAGATCAAAGTTGTTAATTGCATATATTAATGAAAGTTATTAATTACACTCATTAATGACTCAATACTAATTAGTGGTGAGTAGTATTAAAAAGAGTCTTCCCTTACTTGTATTCAATTATTTTATTATTCACTTATATTTGAGTATTATTTTTATGGAGATGCCTTCCTCCATATTTTAAGATTTGTAGATATAATCCACATCTCCTTGTGCAATTACTCTAACACTTTGTTCTTTACTTCATTGTTATTTGTTTCTCTCATTTGTTACTATACTTAGTGAGAGTGTCATTTTGATTATTATTTTCATTGTGAATGGATGGAAATCATTTGCTACTTCTTTTGAAGTTTGCAATTACATTGAATACTTTAAACTTTTGTTGAGTACAACTATTTTTAAAGAGATAATTATTTTAGCAAGCCTTTTCATTGCAAAGAAGTTTAAGATTTTGTTCAAACTGTTGTGGAAACTTTATTTTATTTATTTATTTTGTGATTAACAGTGGGATCATGTTATTCCACTATTCTCATTATAACCTCCAGATATGCCCATAATACTGGTCATGTTATTCATTACTACCACTATAATCACTATAATCTGTAGGTATAAGCATGATGCACCATAGGCTACAAATAAGGTAAACGGACATTGTGGAAACTTTGTAATAACACTGGTTTTAGCAATTATGTATTCTGTTTTTCTAATTTTAGAAAATATTTGTTCACGTAATTAAACGTTTTAATTCAAAGTTAAAAACCTAGACACGCTTCTCTTGGCTTTTGGACGACCGGGTTATACATTTTGCTGCACAGTAATTCTTTGTTAACCTCACGAGCATTTTCCATTATAATTTACAATCATATGGATAAATTTACGCTATAGCGGTTAGGACGATTTTTTTGTCTTTTCGAAAAGTATTCGGAGGGAATCCTTTTTTGAGCCTGGCCTGTAACGTGAAAACGAAACCCCACAAAGACACACGCCGCCATTAACAATTCTTTAGAATTGACCTACCGAAAGGAGTCCAAGACACAAAGGCCAAAGCCTTCCGCATTTGTCCATGACCAGAGGAAAAATGTTGAGCATTATTAGACTTGGAATATGAAAAGACTAAAAGATAATTCTGTAGGTGTTCACATTGCTACATGGCGGGGATATTTCAGGGCTAGGGTTTGGATCACGCTTTGTTCGAAATCTTTTTCTCCCGAGTATTAAATTCCAAGCAAAGATTGACAAACTTTTAAGTAAATAATTTCAAAGCAAATAATGGCCAGCTTTTAAGCATATAATTTCAAAGTGGATAACTGAGGCTCTGACTGCTTGCAGTTGAACATGTAGAGACTCGAACGCGCCTCCTCTGTGAAAGTGGAACGTGTGCCGCGGCTTTCACAGTTTGGTGCTCTCAAACCTAAACGAGTTAAGAGGTGCAGACTCCACGCTTGAATCTACGGAGTAAACATTTTCGTCCGAGCTTTTGAAATGTTGTGGTAACGGAGCTGGTGTTTAGTTATTTTCACAATTTTATTTGAGCTTCTTCGTGTTTATTCATGGAATTCGTAGCAAATTATTTATATTTTGTAAGTCTGTGATAATTGCTCTCTGTAATGCGTGACCAGAGCAATTCGTACCTCACAGCACACGCTGGCCGTTGGTTCGAGGCCTGTGGAGCAGGGAGATAAATTCTTAGCTTGTAGCACGCGTTGACGGTTGATTCGAGTCCCGTGGAGCAGGCAATCGTGAACTTTATTCGCACTTGTAAGAAGTGAGCTGTTTCTTCTTTGATTTACAGCTGCCGAGTTTAGTAAAAATGCGGAAGGCATAAATATACGCATATTTGTTTTTCTTGGAGGAGTCTTTACAAGGTGCAAAATATTCCAAATTTGCATTTCAGCATTTGCAGAGACCAAAACTTATATTTATGACGTTGAAGATCAGACTGATAGTTGCATATCATTATGCTACATAGATTTCCTTGAGCCTTGCCATTTTAAATCTCATAGCCTAATAGAACTTGTCACACGCATCCTGCTTTAAACAAGTACTGTTGCAGAGTGAGGAAACTTTATAGTCTATTTATTGCCGAATCGCTATATATTTTTGACGATTTTTTTTATAAGTTAGAATTTAATTTATCCGTCTGAAGAATTTCCTTAAAATACTAGTAAAAATTTAATATAACGAGCGCACTAGATTTGCCAAATTTGTGTCCATCGATAATATACTAGCTATATTTTTCTGAAAATTTGTGTATAATTAGCTGACCCAGGACAATTTTGAAGACTTCATGGGCATGTATTGCCTATTGTTCCTGCTTGTAGTGCCACACCTGTGGTCTATTTTATTAAAAAATGATTGATTTGTTTATTAATATTAAGAACCAAGCACTTTTTTTTGGAAAAAAATGTTTATAATGCATTTCATCATCCCAAGGAAGGGCTACTGTTGAAGTTAGAAGTAACATGCCTTAAGGAAAGTAGAGTCTTCACCTATGGACACACGAAAACACTTAAGACACAAGGATTGGTGATTGGTGGGTAACTTTGTTCTCCTCATAAGCTTGAATATCAAAGAATGTATCTTACATGATGTGTTGCAGTGGTATACAAGACCTCTTTATATAGGGATTAGTTTTAGGTCAACTATTCTTAACTTAACTACTGCATTATTGAGCGATCACTAGGGCCACCTCTAACCACCATATTAATGTGGGACCACCAAGGCCACCTTCTAATGATCACATCGATGAGGGCTGTGATCTGTGTAGGCATTGAAAACCTATATGGACATTGATGCCATGTTGGTGGCAGAGTCACCAAAAAAACAGTTTTGAAGATTCTGTTTTTGGTAGTTTAGTTTTCTGTTTTTGCTATTAGTTCACTAGGAAAAGGGGGAAGGACAGGAATAGAAAGAAGAAGAAGCAGAGCAGAGGAGGGTCACAGCCACAACAGGATGCAGATTAAAACAGAGCACTGAATCCTTGCTACCAATGCCAGGGCACAAGACGGACTATAATATTTGTAAATCTACTCTATATAGTATACAGTCACTCTTTTAATGAATAAATCATTTTTCAATTCTTCCAAAAGTTTCTTCTGTGTAATAGATATTGCTGTTAGTGTTTGATCTACCTTGTTTCTTTACTGCTGTAGCATGATATGGTTGAATAATTGACACTATATGCAGACTGACATGCCCTGTTTCTAGACATCTTCACAGTCTTGTTTTGCTGTTTGAATCCTGTGCGGCAATCTGTATTGACAGGTTGCTAGCACAAATTTCTACCCTCCAATCTGAGCTGATAAACCTGTTATGACAGCGGTAAAAAATTGGCTAATTATAGGAGAAACAGCCCCAGATGTCACGGGCTAAACCCCTCTCTGTTTGGGCTAGTGCTTGCTAGCCTCTGGGGGGAGTCCCTAGGCACAATGAAGCGCCTTGCTGGCTGATCTAAGGTTTGATTTTCTGCGTTAAAACTAAAAAATCAGCATGCTGTTTTGTCTTGGACAGCGTGTGAAAGCAGTCCAAAACAATGAGAAAATCGATCTTATACGCTTGGAGGGAACCTGCAAGGTTAGCACAATGAAGATAGACTAGAAAGAAGATGAAAACTATTCAAAATGATCGAAATTAACCATGATAAACAGATCAGAAAATGACATATCAGATTACAAATTTACCATAATATAGCCAAGAAAAGAGGTTTGAATGAAAAACACACACTTCTTTATTGATGAAGCTTCCAAGAGAGCTGATTGCACCACACTTGACAAGCATACAACTGATACAATGACTACTTTGCTCAAAGAGGAGCCACTAGACTAGAGAAAGAGAGAAGAGAATGAGAGAGACACTATGCTGCTACTGCAAGAACCCATGAAATAAGCCAAGGCAAGCCTCCAATATAGCTAGTGAGGGCGCACATCTAAGGGAAGAAGAAGGGTGCATGAGAGGGGTAAAAATAGAGTCTAAATGAGATGACTGAGAGTGAGTGTGAGTTTTGAATGCTCATGAGTGAGTGAATGGCGAGCTAAATAAGTGAGAAGAGGGTGAAGTGAGGCGCATGGCATGCATGGGAGGAGGTAATTTTAGAAACTCATGTGACCTCTCCTTCCATCATAAATTAATTATCATATGCTCCAATTTTAGGAATATGCGCCCTAGCCTAGGTGGATGCCACATCACTGCTACATGTCGACCTCTGAGGATGCCACTTGGCACTGCATGGATGATGACTAGACCTGCTTGTTAAATTTAGGTAAAGAAAACAAGAATCTACTTTTCAAAAAATTTTGTAGACAAAATCAGCATAACCATATTAAACTTATATAGATCTGAACTTCAAAAATTCTGATCATGCTGAATAGTTAGATCTGAACCAAAAAATTAAATCTGAACAAGTACAATAAACGGATCTAAAGCTTAAACAATTTTTGAGTGAGTAGAATACTCAGATCAGAATTAGAACTTAATTCTGATCATAAACAGTTAGTAGATCGGAATCATAAACAATTTCCGAGTACTTAGATTTGAACCACAACATGTGCAGGAGATAGATCTAAATCATGAATCAATTTTATGTTATATTTAAACTGTAATCAGATTTAAACAATAGGTATAAAACTGAACATGCACAGTAGTTAGATCTAGGCTAAATAAACATTTCTGAACATGAACAAATTATAGATCTAAACTAGACAGTGATATTAAAGCATGCTAATCAGAGATCTAAGAGTAAG
>JZKD02S2123598.1:32030-46276 GCA_000966675.3 Picea glauca
ATAAAAGTGGACAAAATCCAAGGGAATATTTGAGCCTTATAAATATATATTTTTATTTTTATTTTATTTAAAAGACTACAAATTGTCCACCATTTGTCTTCTAACCATTAAGCTAGCTAGTGAAGTATTCTCTATAATGGGGAGGTGAATGAGCATATAAATACAATAGGGCTCAAATTGCTGACAGGGATGGAAAAGATAATGGACTAGTATACTCGCTTTCAGGTAAACAAGTTTTATTATTCCTCATTTCTTAAATGTATAAAAAAAATGGAAGGGTTGAGGAGGAATCAGGTGTAGGCTAACAAACAAAAAATCTTTGTTTCCTTGCGGTGATTTGATTGCCCAAGTAGTGAAAATGTGCAAGGCGATTAGTTGAGTTCTTGAGTTTTGGTGTAATGGCATGTGATAGAGGACAGGTTACATTGTACCCAACTCGGAAAAAACTTAGTTCTTATCATTGTCTGTCAAATTTTGTCAATGTCCAGACGATATGATACCCTACTTAAGTGAGAGCTCGCACAATCTGAATGAAAACTTCTCTTCGGGTATTTCTTTGTGAAACCGATCTCAAGTTTATTACACTTCGAATCATTCATATATTTATATAACTAGAATATTACATTACTAACCGAGAGATTCTTCCCATACAATTTCAATACACAGAAATACAATTTTGGAGTCAAATCCACATAATAGAACATCAATTATATTGAACCCATGAAAACTTTTAACTTTAAAATTAGATACAATTGGGATCAAATGAACATGTACAAGTTTTTATCGCCAATGGTTTAAAAATATAAAAATATGAATAATTTGTCATAAAAGAAATTACCAGTGCATTGAGAACATGTTGATATAACTTATTTCAACTATATATATATATATAGAACAACAAGAATATGATATGATTTTTGTTTCAATTAATTTATCTATACATTTTCCGAATCCATATTCAAATATGTTTCAAAATAACAATAGTAACAATAATAAAATATTGTAATCAGGAAAACCTGATGATATGCAAGATTGAACTTCAACTTGAAAGTTTGTGTTGTGTCCCTTCTTTCATCTGCTAATTAAAGGACTTCACCGGTACCTCCCATTCAACTCTAGGGGTACTCTTCTGCCCTCTTAGCCCCTCGATCCACAAAGGGGCTACACACAGAAATTCAAACCTTAGATCAAGATTTCTCTCGCAAAGAGATCCTTCCACCTATTTTTCAAAACTTGAAGCCCAATTCACACAAGTAAACTAATCATAAGAAATTTTGACAACATTTTAGTCATCCAACAATAGGGTGTTCTTCTCCTTCCTCTCCCTTCTTTTTATAAGAATTTTCACTTTGACACTTGTCATCTCATGCATAATTAAATATTTTTTAATAAATAAATTTAGAGATTGTTCTGCCCCAACACATGTCACACTTCCCTCAATTTGCACACATCTTAATTTCTTTTAATTAAATAAAATTTGAAATTTTCCTCACCCCCATAATTAGTTCCTAGATTTTCTCCTAGTTGTCCTTTAATTCTCCAAATTCTCCTTTATTGAGTCTCCTAACTAAATTACAATTGGAGTTTGATTGTGACTCTTATCTTAGTTAGGATTTAGAGTATATATTGACTTAGGATTGTAACTCTATGTTGACAACCCATTCTCTCATGAAATAATTTATTTTTATTAAAAATATTTTTATTAATTTCATGCATACATTGTGCACGTCTTAATTTTTATTTTCTTAACAAGTTTTTAATTAGTATAAATTTACCTTGACCCATTACTAATTTATTTAGGCATAAACATTTTGACTTAGATTTTATCATAATTCCAATTTATAAATTAATATAAATTTATATTCTCTTTTCTAATCAATTGCATGTATTTGCTTTATTCTCTATGGTCTTCTAAATTTTTATTAGTTTCTCTTGACGTTTCCTTTTCTTTATTTGTATTTAGATTAACATGTGATGTGCCCTTCAAGATGCACCTATGTGCTACAAGGGTGCTACTCACCATTCTGACTTAGTTTGGAATTTGTCTGACGTTGGGAGTCAATACTCCACTTGTCAACCTTGTGTGAGACTAAGGGCTTACTGAGGAATAAGGAATTTTCCCTATTGCATGCCCCTCATAAATTCTCATGAGCGATTGTCTCTGTCTTCTCTCATGGCATCATGAACCTCTCAGGAACAAGGTATTTGTTAACCTTCAGTTCAGGTTACGACGAGAGTGGTATTAGGTTGTTTCAGGGGCATTGCCACACCTCTCCCTGAAATATCTAATATTTGTGTATGACCCCTTTACTCCATATGTGAGTCAGATTAGCAAGCGTCACCATGCTTGCATCCACTGGAAAATATAATATTAATAACTCTTATACATGAAATCCATAACTGAAATAATCATAATGCGTATGTAATAAAAACAAGTACTCATAATCAAAGTCAATAGTTAACTCCTTGACTCAATCCGGAGTCCAAGGAATTTTGTCGATGCTATCAACATCCTCATCATGTCACATTTTCTGCAATCTCAGGAAATCTCATCATAATACTTGTCAATGCTATACATCAATATTAATAACATATCAAAATTTCAATACTCAAACATAGCTTAAACTCATAAACCAAATCAAATAATCATAATATACCATGTTTAGTCGGATCACTTGCATGCAAGTGTCCTCAAAGAATAACCAGTGTTATGAAAATGTGGTTGGTGAAAATTGGATGTTACATACATCCCATCTTACTTTAAACTTCGTCCCAAAGTTTTTACAATCTAATAATGAAAACAATAAATATAGTTTCTTCTAGTCTATATATCAAGCTCTTAAAATAAATATGGAAACTGCTGACAAATCTCATGTGCATCCTCCCAAGTGACAAAATTTGGACTATAATTGTCCCACAAGACCTTGACCTGATCGAACAATCGATTATGTAGTTGTTGAGTGAAATGGTTCAGTATGCAGATTGGCTCTGTTATGTGAGCACCCTCATCTAATACCTGGAATGAACTCAAATCAATATCATGTGACAGATCTGAAATATAATGACGTAAAAATGAAACATGAAACACATCGTGCATATGCCTCAAATAATTAGGTAAGGCTAGTCGTTAAGCCAAAGGTCATTTTCTTTCTACAACCTCGAAATGTTGGACAAACCTTGGAGAGATTTTAATGCCTTTTCCAAAATTAATCGAACTCTTATGCGGCTTCACCTGCAAAAACAGTTTATCACCAACCTCAAAACTATGGTCTATACAATGCACATCTGCATAACTATTTTATCAGTCTTGCACTTCATTAATTATTTTATTTATGTCTTGCATCTGATATTCCTTTTCTTGAATCACTTCCGATCCCACCAGGACCCTATCTTCTAGTCAATCCCAGCTCAAAGTTGTCCTACATGGTCGTCTGTACAGAAACTCAAAAGGTGTTATCTTTATCGAATTCTGGTAACTGTTATTATACACAAATTGTACCAATGGTAAAAATTCTTCCCATCGTTTCTATTGATCCATCACATACATTCTAAGCATATTTTCTAGAATTTGATTTGTTCTTTCTGTTTTTCCATTGGTTCAGGGTGATATGTTGTACTAAAATTTAGTTGCGTGCCCAAATCCTCTTGGAAACTAGTCCAAAAACGTCCAGTCAATACCGATCCTCGATCGGATATTATACTCCTCGATACACTATGAAACCTTACAATTTCATTAACAAACATTCTAGCTATGTATGGTGCTTGAAACTTCGTATGAACTGGAAAAAATGCACACTCTTTGTCAAAGTTTCGACAAATACAAAAATAGAATTGTGTCTCCTTGTCGTCAATGGAAATCCAACAATAAAATCCATCGATATAACTTCCCATTTCGATTCAGGAATTTCATGTGACTGTAATAATCCCACTGGATGTCTATGTTCAGCCTTCACTTGCTGATATTCAAGACATCTTATCACATAGTTAACTATATCATATTTCATCCCCTACCAAAAGAATAGTGGTTTAATATCTTCCTTGATTTTCGTGACTCATGGATGAGCCATATAGACTGCTCGATGAGATTTGTTCAAAATTAAATTTCTCAATTCGTCATTTGGTGGTACATAAATTCTGCCATAATATCTTAATAGTTCGTCACTGTCCAAAGAATAACCCTCATATCTAGGTATCATTATGGTATCTTGTCTGATATTCTCTTTTACTTCCTTGTACCATTTGTCATCAATCTGTAATGCCAAAATATTTTCCCAAAGGTTTTTTTTTAGTGGTATTACCGAGAAAATGCATGGTTTCCGACTCAACACATCCACTACTCTCTTAAATTTTCCTTTAATGTACGTGATTTCAAATTCATACTCACTTAAAATTTATTACCAGTGTCTTTGTCACGCATTCAAATCGCTCTGAGTAAAACTGTGTTTCAATCCACTGTGATCAATTTTCAACTCAAATTTATTTCCAATCAGGTAGTGTCTCCAAACGCATAAGGCATAAACAATCGCTAATAATTCCAAATCATGAGTTGCATAATTCTCTTCATGCCTTCTTACGTTTCTTGAAATATATGTGATAAAGAGACCATCTTGCATTATTACTCCACCCAGTCCTTCCTTGGATGTGTCAGTACATACTAAGAAATCCTTGTGCATATCTAGAACTTGCACTACCGGTCTTGTTGTTAATAATTCCTTAAGATTCTGAAATTCTTTAGTGCATTTCTTTGACCATACAAATTTCTTATTCTTGTTTTGCAATTCAGTAATTGGATTCACTATTTTTGAAAAACCTTCGACGAAGTGTCTATAGTAACCTTATAATCCCATGAAACTATGTATTTCTTTCATGTTTTTCAATGTTGTCCATTCCATAATAGCCTATACCTTTGTTGGATCCACAACGATACTTTCTCCAGAAATAATGTGTCCGAAATAGTGAATTTTTGTCTAATAAAATGAACATTTCAACAACTTTCCGTACAACTTGTTTTCTATTAAACACTCCAAAACTAATCTCAGATGTTCATCATGCTCCTCTTTTGTCCGAGAGTAAATTAATATGTCATCAATTAATACATGTATGAACTTGTCCAAGCATTCGTGGAATACCCCATTCATTAAACTCATGAATACACTAGGGTCATTTGTCAGTTCAAATGGTAATACCGTAAATTCATAATGTCCAAATCTTGTTTTAAATGTTGTCTTAGGAATATCTTCCTCTTTGATTCGCAATTGATGATATTCCAATCTCAAGTCAATATTTGAAAACATTGTCACACCCTTCATTTGATCAAATAGGTCATCAATTCTTGGTAATGGGTATTGATTCTTGATGGTGGCTTTGTTTAATTGATGATAGTCAATGCAAATTCTCCACGATCCGTTCTTCTTTCTTACAAAAATTACTGGAGCACCCCACAATGATACACTTGGAAATATAAGTCCCAAATCTAATAACGCCTTTAATTTCATCTTTAAATCTTGGAATTCAGGTGTCAACATACGATATGGCATTCTTGTAATTGGTTATGTTCCAGGTTTTAGATCTATAGTAAATTCCAATTCTCTTTTTGGAAGTACACATCATAGTTCTTCAAGAAAAACATCAACAAACTCCAATACTACTGGAAAGTCTTCCAATATTTCCATGTCACACTTTTCATTAAGAGATAAAATGGAATACAACTTGCATTCTTTGCACATATTTTTCTGTAATTGTAGGGAAGAAATAAATCTTGGCGATACTCCTTGGTTTCTTCCTACAATTACTTTATTCTGTCCCAAAACATCAATTAAGATTAATCTTTTTGTCTTACAGTTGAGTATCGCGTCGTGTGATTCTAACCAATCCATTCCAATCATAATATCATAGGATCCCAAGTTTGTGACAAAAAGGTTTACACTTGTGATGAATTCACCCAAATTAATTTTACAGTCTTTAACCTTTCCTCCAACTTTTTTCTTGGCAACAAATGCCACTTCTAGATATCTAAACTCATCTTGTTCGACTGCCTTCACCTTAATTATTTTGAGCATAACAATAGATATAAACTCTTAGTATCTCCTGGATCTATCAAAATACCAAACTGTTGATCTGATCTCATACCTGAAGTCTCGAGCACTATAGACTGATGCTCATCTTGGAGGCTATTCATTGCTACATGAATCCTATAAGCCTTTCCAAAATCTTCTACTTTCATATGTCTTGTTGATATAATATATCTTTCCTTATCAATAGGACAATATCTGTGAAAATGGGGCTCTCCACAAGTCCAAAATCCGATCTTAGGGCTGGTGCTCGTAGTTCCAGAGGAAGGATCTTCTCGTCTAGGTTTCTGATGTCCTAATATGTTCTATCAAACAGATCTATATTGTTGTTGTTGTTGCATACAACACAACTGTTTCTATGGTGGTGCTCTATNGTCAAAGTTTCGACAAATACAAAAATAGAATTGTGTCTCCTTGTCGTCAATGGAAATCCAACAATAAAATCCATCGATATAACTTCCCATTTCGATTCAGGAATTTCATGTGACTGTAATAATCCCACTGGATGTCTATGTTCAGCCTTCACTTGCTGATATTCAAGACATCTTATCACATAGTTAACTATATCATATTTCATCCCCTACCAAAAGAATAGTGGTTTAATATCTTCCTTGATTTTCGTGACTCATGGATGAGCCATATAGACTGCTCGATGAGATTTGTTCAAAATTAAATTTCTCAATTCGTCATTTGGTGGTACATAAATTCTGCCATAATATCTTAATAGTTCGTCACTGTCCAAAGAATAACCCTCATATCTAGGTATCATTATGGTATCTTGTCTGATATTCTCTTTTACTTCCTTGTACCATTTGTCATCAATCTGTAATGCCAAAATATTTTCCCAAAGGTTTTTTTTTAGTGGTATTACCGAGAAAATGCATGGTTTCCGACTCAACACATCCACTACTCTCTTAAATTTTCCTTTAATGTACGTGATTTCAAATTCATACTCACTTAAAATTTATTACCAGTGTCTTTGTCACGCATTCAAATCGCTCTGAGTAAAACTGTGTTTCAATCCACTGTGATCAATTTTCAACTCAAATTTATTTCCAATCAGGTAGTGTCTCCAAACGCATAAGGCATAAACAATCGCTAATAATTCCAAATCATGAGTTGCATAATTCTCTTCATGCCTTCTTACGTTTCTTGAAATATATGTGATAAAGAGACCATCTTGCATTATTACTCCACCCAGTCCTTCCTTGGATGTGTCAGTACATACTAAGAAATCCTTGTGCATATCTAGAACTTGCACTACCGGTCTTGTTGTTAATAATTCCTTAAGATTCTGAAATTCTTTAGTGCATTTCTTTGACCATACAAATTTCTTATTCTTGTTTTGCAATTCAGTAATTGGATTCACTATTTTTGAAAAACCTTCGACGAAGTGTCTATAGTAACCTTATAATCCCATGAAACTATGTATTTCTTTCATGTTTTTCAATGTTGTCCATTCCATAATAGCCTATACCTTTGTTGGATCCACAACGATACTTTCTCCAGAAATAATGTGTCCGAAATAGTGAATTTTTGTCTAATAAAATGAACATTTCAACAACTTTCCGTACAACTTGTTTTCTATTAAACACTCCAAAACTAATCTCAGATGTTCATCATGCTCCTCTTTTGTCCGAGAGTAAATTAATATGTCATCAATTAATACATGTATGAACTTGTCCAAGCATTCGTGGAATACCCCATTCATTAAACTCATGAATACACTAGGGTCATTTGTCAGTTCAAATGGTAATACCGTAAATTCATAATGTCCAAATCTTGTTTTAAATGTTGTCTTAGGAATATCTTCCTCTTTGATTCGCAATTGATGATATTCCAATCTCAAGTCAATATTTGAAAACATTGTCACACCCTTCATTTGATCAAATAGGTCATCAATTCTTGGTAATGGGTATTGATTCTTGATGGTGGCTTTGTTTAATTGATGATAGTCAATGCAAATTCTCCACGATCCGTTCTTCTTTCTTACAAAAATTACTGGAGCACCCCACAATGATACACTTGGAAATATAAGTCCCAAATCTAATAACGCCTTTAATTTCATCTTTAAATCTTGGAATTCAGGTGTCAACATACGATATGGCATTCTTGTAATTGGTTATGTTCCAGGTTTTAGATCTATAGTAAATTCCAATTCTCTTTTTGGAAGTACACATCATAGTTCTTCAAGAAAAACATCAACAAACTCCAATACTACTGGAAAGTCTTCCAATATTTCCATGTCACACTTTTCATTAAGAGATAAAATGGAATACAACTTGCATTCTTTGCACATATTTTTCTGTAATTGTAGGGAAGAAATAAATCTTGGCGATACTCCTTGGTTTCTTCCTACAATTACTTTATTCTGTCCCAAAACATCAATTAAGATTAATCTTTTTGTCTTACAGTTGAGTATCGCGTCGTGTGATTCTAACCAATCCATTCCAATCATAATATCATAGGATCCCAAGTTTGTGACAAAAAGGTTTACACTTGTGATGAATTCACCCAAATTAATTTTACAGTCTTTAACCTTTCCTCCAACTTTTTTCTTGGCAACAAATGCCACTTCTACATATCTAAACTCATCTTGTTCGACTGCCTTCACCTTAATTATTTTGAGCATAACAATAGATATAAACTCTTAGTATCTCTTGGATCTATCAAAATACCAAACTGTTGATCTGATCTCATACCTGAAGTCTCGAGCACTATAGACTGATGCTCATCTTGGAGGCTATTCATTGTTGCATGAATCCTATAAGCCTTTCCAAAATATTCTACTTTCATATGTCTTGTTGATCTAATATATCTTTCCTTATCAATAGGACAATATCTGTGAAAATGGGGCTCTCCACAAGTCCAAAATCCGATCTTAGGGCTGGTGCTCCTAGTTCCAGAGGAAGGATCTTCTCGTCTAGGTTTCTGATGTCCTAATATGTTCTATCAAACAGATCTATATTGTTGTTGTTGTTGCATACAACACAACTGTTTCTGTGGTGGTGCTCTATAGAGTCCTATGATTGGTAGCTTGTCTGAGTGGTGTATAAAATACAGGTCCTCTAGGTGTATTACGGTGCCCAGAAGTCTGTCGAACGAGTGTATATTGCTACGACGCTCTAAGTGGAGTCTGTCTTGTCTTCCTGGAAGGATTCTTACAATGAAATCCACTATTCAATTTCTCCTTAGCGATAAAATCTTTCTACACTGCATCATACAATGTCTGAGGCATTATAATCCTCAGCTTAGAACAAATATTTTTTTTGAGACTAAAAACAAAATTATTCACCTTTAACTCTTCAATGTTCAGGTGAGGAGCATATGTTGTGGGTGGGAAATCCCCCTATGGAATAGCACTATGGGTTCTATAATGCATGAAAAAATAATCGTTTAAAACACAAGGATAAAAGGATCTGGTAACTCTACCTTGAACTCCACGTTTGGTGTCGATCCTTTTGTGTTCGGTTGCTCCTCAACTACAAGTCTCCTCCCAAATCCAACCTGCATTCACAAACATAAAAACAAAGAACTCCAAACATGCATCTTATATATGAACTAGTGGGTTAGAGGTTCTAATAAAATATAATCAAAACTGAATATTAAACACCTCATATGGCAGGACGGGAAAAGTAATTCTTTTTATTAATCTCAAAAAAGTAACTTACAATGGTGAGATTGGCTACTGCTCCTAGAATCTTCTCCTAGGATCCTCTTCAACTATGCACCAACTGCTTCCACATATGCTTCTCCTCACAAAATAGTTGCAAAAGATTGGGGCAAGGGGAATACAAAAAATGGCAGAGTTTCTTTACTATTATTTTTCTCCTTTTCAAATGGGACCCCTACCTCTTCTTTTATATGCTAGAAGAGGGTAGTTATCCGGTTGAGTGACCGGCTATGGGTGGTCAAACGGTTTAGGCAATTACCCAGAAATCTGTATTCCATCTGTAACTTTCTATTTTTGTGCTTTTGTCGGTATACACAGGCTATAATGGGTTAGCTAGCATATATACGCGGGAAACAGTGGTGCAGGGCACATATACCTTCAAAAGGATGGCTTTTTAGAAGAGTTGTTCAATCGTGGTTTGGAAAAAATGGAAAGTGAGATGGCATGATGCCAGGTATGCATGTCTAGTGCAAATTAGGGTTATAACAACATATCTGAGCAACTTCATAAATCTAGCCTCATACTCAGGTATTGTATGACTACCCTATCCTAAAGCATTGAATTCATTAAGTTGGCGCTCAATGAACTCTTCAAATAGGAATCTCTCTCTAAATCTCTCCTCGAACAATTCCCAAGACACATCTTCAATGGCCATATTCAACTGTGGTAAGAGTGTCTTCCACCAAAGAATCACACTCCCCTTCAACTAGAAGAATGCAATGAGGACCTTCATGTTGAAGGTATAATTGCATAATGCAAAACACATTGTCGTATTCTCCAACCAAGCTTCGACGGCTAAACCGTCCATGGAATCTCAAAACTCGGGAAATTTTACCTTCTTGATTTCTCTATGAACACTACCACTAATTAGAGGAGGGCATTGTGAAACCTCATTGGGTACAAATTCCCTACCCTTATCACGATCATGACAATTTATTAGTGCCTCTAACATCCTTTTAAAAGACCTCATCATATGATCCAGGTTGATATTGGTGGCCACCCACCTATTCCACTTGGACCCACACCATTGTTTCTTTCAGTTTTTCAATTTCCTTAATTGTAGCACAATTTACTATTTTTAGCAGTTCTTCGAGTCTTGAACTTTCGGAGCTGTTTTGAGGCCCTAAACGACATTTTTTGGGCATTCATGCTCTGGTGAATATGAGTCTGTTTTGGACTCAATATTTGATGTTAGCAATGTAGTCCTTGGATATATCTTTCTAACGATGTATCATGTGCATCAAACGGAGATAGTATGCCAAAGTTACGAGCCCGGGAAATTGATGTACCAATTTACCCCAACGGGGTCCATATTCTGGCGTTTCATCTCCTAGGGTTAGGTTTTTTTATGTTTAGGGTTTTCCATTGTTTCTTAGTAATATATAGGCCTTTGAGCCTCATTGTAACAGGAATTTCAGAGGCCATTAGCCGCCACATCTCTTCTCAGAGATAAGCTACCAATGCCCTAGCTAGTCTATTTCCATTATGTCTGTAAGCATTTTTCAATCATTTGTTATTAATGAAATGAAGTCTTATTTCCGCTGCATCTCTGCGTTTATGTGTATTTATGTATTTCATTGTGTTCCTACATAAATCGGGATCATTGGTATCAAAGCGGTCTGCTTGTTCTCGATCTTTCTTTGCATGTCCCCAACGAGGTCGGGGTATAAGGAGTTGGGGCTCAGTCTGGTTGAACCTTTGCAAGATCAGTCTCTCAAACCCTGATGAATGCCCATGGGGTAAGAAAAGAAAGATGAGGGAGCAAGAGATCCTATCAAAATGTTGCTGGAGGAGGCCCTCGAGAAACAAAGGAACGCGATGATGGACAACTTTGCCCAGATTCTTCAACGAGTTCCCATTAACGGCACATCAACATCCAACAGCCACTCTGGAGGCGCCACTCCTTTTAAGGTACAAGTAAACTTTGACATTCCTATATTTGAGGGCCAAATAGATGTAGATGACGTAGATAGATGGTTGAATCTATTAGAAGGATATTTCTCGGTTCATGAATTTTCTGACCGAGAAAGGATTATTTTCGCACTCCTCAAAGCCGCCCCCCATGTCAAGGACTAGTGGGAAACCTATTCGGAGCAATAGGGAGAGGGGGAACCCTCTCTGTTCTCGGCCACACCCACTTGGAATTCTTTTCAAGATGCCATCAAGGAACAATATTATCTTGTGGGGAGCTATGAGGACAAATACATATAATGGACTATGTTGCGGCAGCAAAGGGACCAAGATGTGCGTGAGATGATGAATCTGTTTCATACCCTACGCACAAAGTTGGGTATCAAATATTTAGAGAAACATTTGGTGTTAAAGTACTGCAGTTGTCTGTACAGATACATTCAATAGGAAATGGAGTTCCTCGACATATCCTCGCTTAGTGTGGCGTATCGATATGCTGCCAAGATTGAGCAGAAGTTCAAACAGAAAAAGTGAGACTTTGGGTCTGCGAATCAGAAGCAAGGGAAAGGTACCACCAAACCACAGAACAAAGGACCAAGCCAAGGTGGAGTGGCCTAGGATAACCCACCAAAGCCACAAGCAAAGAACAACACTATGAAGCCAAAAAAGGACATGGGGAAGTGGTGTGAGTTCCATAAGAGCTCCACTCACAACACAAGTGAGTGTCGGGCCAAGCAGTCACTGGTAGCTAAGTTGAAGGCTTCTAAATCGGATGCATGCTCCGACTCTGAATCAGAACTCGACAAGGGGAATGACAGGGGGAAGTAGATTATTGATGCAGAGCCCAATGCCATCGTTGCCACCAAAAAGATCTAGAAGGAGGAACCAAAAGATCCATAGGAGGTGGAGCATCTCTTCCATTCCAAGATGTGGGTAAAGGGTTCTCCGTTGCAGTTCATTGTCGACAACAGAAGCTAGAAGAACCGCATCTTGGTATAGGTCATGAAGTGGTTTGGCTTGCCGACCACAGCACACCCACAACCATACACCATCGAGTGGTTGCACCAAGGATGGGACCTCCGCGTCAGCCAACAATGTCTCCTTCCCTACAACATCAAGCCCTTCACAGATGAGGTATTATGTGACATTGTTCCTCTTGATGTTTCTGATGTATTATTAGGCCAACCGTACTTGTGGAAGTGACATGTTGTGTATGAGTCTAGGCCTCATGCTGTTATTATCACCTTGGGCAATAAGCTATACAGGATACCGGAGATAACACCACCTACCACCATTTTTTTAGTTACTGCAAAACAATGCAGTAAGCTCATTTCCAAAACCAAGAAATTTGTTTTCCTGATGATCCACCCTGAGGGAAAGAGGAAGACTATGGCCATGACCTCCATACAGGGCCCCGCTGCACGAAAACAACAGATGGATAGGGTCATGGAGGAGTACAAGGACATATTCACCTACCCTGTAGGGGTGCCTCTACATTTCCAGGTCAAGCACCCCATCGATCTGACCCTAGGTGTGTCGTTTCCCAATGGACCCATCTATCGACGCTTTGTTCTAGAGAATGATGAAATCAAGAGGGAGATTCAAGAGTTGTTGCAAAAAGGTCACATCCAACCGGGTTCATCACCCTGTGGGAGCCCGATCGTGTTGGTGCAGAAGAAGGATGGGACTTGGAGACTTCACATTGACTATCGGGCACTGAACAAGATCATTGTTCGGAATAGGTACCTGATCCCACATATTGATGACCTTCTGGACCAACTCAAGGGGGAGAAATATTTCAACAAGATCGACTTGAAGTCTGGGTATCACCAGGTACCAATCTAACCCTCTGATGTGTGGAAGACTGCCTTCAAATCCAAGGAGGGTCTTTTCGAATGGTTGGTCATGCCATTCGGGTTGACGAATGCCCTTGCAACCTTCATGAGGCTAATGGAAGACATCCTATGGCCATTCCCCAACTCATTTGTAGTGGTGTACTTGGATGACATTTTGATCTTCAGCCAGACTTGGGAAGAGCACCTCCACCACATCCGACAGGTCCTCCAAACACTGCGACAACACAAGTTGTGTGCCAATTTGGAGAAATGCACTTTTTGCATGACCCGGGTTCAGTATCTGGGATACATTATTAATGAGCGAGGGGTGCATGTGTATCCAAAAAAGATCCAAGTCATTAGGGATTGGCTAGCCTCAACCACCCTAACAGATCTCTACATCTTTTTAGGTCTTGCCAATTTCTATCGTAGGTTTGTGTTGGGATTCTCTCATATCACTTGGCCCTTGAGTCAAGTCACCAAGGGAGGAGCTAAAGCAAAATTATTTTGGTCTGAATCTCAACAGAAGGCGTTCAGGGAGTTGAAGCATCGCCTCTGCTCTGCACCAGCGCTCACATTACCAGACTTGCAACAACCATTTTAGATCGAGACAGATGCCTCTGACTATGCCATTAGGGCAGTTCTTACTCAACATGGGCATCCAGTGGCATATCACAGTGAGACACTTTTCAACACAGTCTGGAAGTATCCCACTTATGAAAAAGAAATGTATTCCATTGTGTAGGCTTGTTGGCA
>JZKD02S2123609.1:0-14343 GCA_000966675.3 Picea glauca
TCAGAACAGTTGGCATGTTGGCCATTGTGTTCTATTTTTGACTGGAATGTCCTAAAATTCTTAGGGGCAGATGGTACATGGGATATGTTATCTTTTACAGAAGGCTCAAAGGTTTTCTCTTGTGTAGGGATATTCTTTTTACAATAATAGAAATTCTTAGAACCTTTCTGATGTGTCAACAGATGATTATCTAAATCAGATTTATTCAAGACAGGTTTATATACAGGGGCTTTAGAAAATGAGGAGGAGGATAAGGATGATCTATCAGAGAATGAAGATCTTCTTTGAGTTGAATTAGAGCTACTGGTTGAAAGGGAGGACAATTGCCTTTCTAAATCTTGATTTCTTATGCTCTGTGATCTTCCTATTCTTAAGACATTTCTTCCAGATGAATTTTGTTCTATTTTTAATTCTCTATCCATAGGGGGCAATATCTTGGAAGAGATGGGTTCATATTCTGCAGACCATTCCTCAACAACAGTAAGTTTAGCAAAACCTAAAGTAAGAGGGGAGACATTGCCGGGTCCAACCACCACGCTTTCAGATGTAGCACGCTGAAGTAACTTTGGATTAAGTGCTGGCATGGTTGTAGAGACAAAGAGAAGACATGTAGTGGTATGAAGTTGGGCAATTTCAGAAGATTCAACCATATTAAAGCCAGAAAACTGTACATAGACTTGAAGTAGAGAATGGATGTAGGGATTTGTAAGAGAAACTTGATATCTGGGAAGGGCCGATGACCAAACTGATCCATTATGCAAGGGGGCTTGGAATCCTGATATTAAGGCATCAAAAAAGGTATTATGCCGAGAGTCAATAATACAGTTTAGTACAGAAGTATCTAAACTAGGTCTGACTAAAGGATTGATCCCAAACTGAATGAGTCCCAGATGAACATATTTATATCCATGCTCTAATCCCCAATCAATATCATCTTGCTGAATAAGAGGAATCTGATAAACAGATTGACCAAGAGAGAGTGGCACATTATGAGAACAATAACGGATGAGTGTAGTAGCACGAAACTTAAACATAGGTAAATCATAAATCTTTGATGGTTCTATCTCAGGCATTCTCCAATTAACATCAGGCTCATATTCCTGAGCTATCAATCTAGTATTGTATAGAGATTTAGAGGAGGAAGACTGACTGAGGAAATGCTTGTACGATTTAGTTGGCTTATACTTAACATCAACAGATAAATCATAAGAAGACTTGTTGTTCGGTGATGCCATTGTCAACTACTGCAACTTTTGACAGTATACTTCAATTATTGTAGGCAAGTAAATATATTGAGAGGCAAGATCTAACTTACTATGGGAAAAGGACTCTGCAACACTCCACGCCTTCCTTCGGCTTCAACGACTGTCTTACGTATCCTACAACAACTGCTGGAGACCACAGTCAAGAATATCACTTCACTCAATACTTGAAATTTACACTTCTCACAATCATATACTTCAGACACAAGGCTCGTATCAAAGTAGAATCACTTCTGAACAAACTTATTTTATATTAATCAACTGAAATCACTCATTACATAAGAAACAGAGTGTTTAGGCTATGACTGCACAGAAAAGCAGGGCTTTTAATCTTAGTTCTTTCCTGAAAGAGAAAAAGATAGGCTCCTGGCCGACTGCTCAAGCAGAAACTAGCTTTCACTGGCTCTGATACCAATTTTACAGAGTAGGATCATATAACATGACAGAGTAGGATATTACACTTGATATCAGTGTTTTTCATTCACAAGTTCCCGAAGGCAAGTGAAGAGGATACACACTACTCGACACTTACTAAGACTCAGACTAGACTCTCTCTTGATTCCCGAATGTCTAAAATGAGAGGGGTAGAGTCTTATTTATACAAATTTTAGCAAGTTATCGGTAACCATAGACTGACAACTACCTGTAAACAAAGATTCCTTCAAGTGGATGGGGCAGCTGTGGACTACAGCTGTTATCTCGTCCCTTAGAGGCTCGACCATATGGGGACCCATACTGAATTTTACAGAATGACTAGATAGAAGTAAATATTCACAAATCTACGAATAGATTAGATCACATGATTACAAAGTGGAGTTCTACAGGAACCCACGGAACTGACGGGACACCACTGTCAGCCCGTTAGACATGAAAAGAATCAATATATCAATTATTACAAATAGGAACCATATAGGCCCATCATGCTTCCATACGATTAATAATGTTATACTCAGCAATAGAATCAAAAGATCCATCACTGTCATAACCAAAATGACTGCTTGGAGGAGAGCTATGTTCACTGGAGAAAGGTGGCATTCCACTGAAACATTTATAGAATGGAGATCCCATCATGGCTGGAATAAGCTCCTCATATGGAACACATAAGTCTTTGTAATATTCACTGGTAACTTTATAACTTTGAGGTTGAGGTGGCTCAACCTGACAAAAATGCAGTTCACTTCCTTGGAATGATAAGTTAAAAACAAACCATCTTTCGTAGTGTGCAACTTCTTCAATTTTTGCACGAAACCAGTGTTTGAAAGCGTCTTTACTGCTTCCAAAGAATAAAACATCTCTGGGACAGTAAGTCCAGAATAAAATGAATAACCAACCAGACCACCAGATCTGAGATTCTTTGAATACTGAACATTCAAAGATTATCCAGCAAGAACTGTCATATTTCACCTACAACATGATCTTGCAGTAATCTTCATATGTGATGCAAGGTGTATACAACACGATATAAACTTGACCTTTAAATGGTCCTCCTGAAATTATACCTCTAGCCATATTATGACTAAATCTGAAGTAGTTATAATAGGAATGCTGATGGTTACAAGACTGTACCCATTCATTCAAAATATTAATGCATGTTGGACTGGACTTAATACTGCAAACTAAGCAATCAAAACAGTAACAATATTTACAATTATTACACACTAGGATCCATTTGAATCCTGGTGGAGGAGCATCTCTTATGCTCAAGGAGGATGAAGCCATTTGATAGTCTGATCTTGTTCTTTATGAGGAGCAGCTTCTCTGGTCAAAAGATCAACAACACAATTGTCTTTACCAGGCTTGTAATGGATTTCAAAATCAAATCCGTCAAGCCATAAGCTCCATCGCAGTATTCTGTTGTTTCCCTGTTCCAACAGACGTTGATTAGATAGCATTCCCTTCATATGTTTTAGATCAGTTCTGACAATAAAATGTACAGGCTTTAAGAACAATCTGAATTTTTTAAGGCCATTCTTGACAGTAAAAATTTCTTTATGTGATGAAGGGTATCTTGACTCAGTATCACTGAAACATCCAGAAGTATATATGTAAACTTTTTCCAATTTGGGACCATTTTTCTGCAATAGTACTGCTGCCCAAGTATCATTTGAGGCATCAGTTTCTAATATAAGTTGTAAGGTCATATCTGGAAGATATAGCTTTGGGAGATTCTGGATCTTCTGTTTTACTATCTGAACAGCTTGAGTCATCTTATAATTCCATGGTATAACTTTACTCAATCTTTTCTGTAGTATTATGACATCCTTTGCTTGATTTTCATAGATTTGTCGGATGTAGTTCAAACAACCAAGGAATCTCTGGAGCTGTTTCTGGTCAAGAATTTCATCAGGGAATTCTGAAATCTTTTTCAAAATATGATCTTGGAGTTCTACTACTCCCTTGGATAGTATCAACCCAAGATACTCAATCTTTGTCTGTGCCCAACAAAGCTTCGAACGACTGAGCACCAAACCATGTTTGTACAAAAGGTCATAAACAACCTTCAAGTGTTGTACATGAGCTTTGCAATCTACAGAACAAACAAGCAAATCATCAATATATACAATTACAAAATTGAGGTGTTTGAAGATATCATCCATTCTTTTCTGGAATTTGGATGGAGCATTCTTCAAACCAAAGGGCATCACTTTCCATTGATATTGACCATTTGGGACAACAAATGCAGTTTTGTATCTATCTCTAGGGACTATCCCAATTTTCCCCTATGATCCTACTCTGTCATGTTATATGATCCTACTATGTAAAATTGAGATCAGTGTTATATTACACTTGACACTATGCATAATCCTGGACAATTTCAGCTCTCCAGACGCTATGCTTCACAAATTGCTCAACTCTCTGCCCAAATTGCTAAGATCCATCAGCCAAGCGTGGTGAATATTCAAAATTACACACCCACAGATGCTGATTTTATCCCAGCACAAAGAAAAGAGTCTAGAGCAAAAAGTATTGTTAAATTTTCAGAACCTATTCAGGAAATTCAGTCAGAAGATGAATCTTTAGACAATACTATATTCTATATAGAAGAATCAATTAAAGAAAAAGAAGCATTAGTTGTTGATTTATGGAAGAGCTTAAAGCTACAGAAAGAAGAATTGAAATTTCTCAAGATGAAACGAGATGAACAACTAGAAAGAAAAATGTTCAATGAAGATACAAAAATTGAACCATTTGAGTCTAAGAAAGTGAATGGCTTAGATGATAGATTGGTTATCCCTGTAAATATAAAAGTCCAAGGATATCTGCAATACACTTTAGATGCACAACTTGATACAGGTGCAATGAATTCCTGTGCTAAGCATGGAGCGATCCCATCTTACTATTGGCAGCCAATAGATATCTCATTCAGAGCTGTCAACAAATCTGAAATAAAGATCAAATATATTGCTCCAGATTTCCCTATACTCATACAGGAAGAAAAAGTATCTGTTACACTTTACTGTTACGATACTGGTGCAGATATACTGTTAGGACAGGATTTTGTAAATAAATCTTTACCTTTTGTTATAGGTAGTAACTTTGTACAGATTACAATTTTGGGAAAAATAATTAAAGTACCCAACAAGTCTTGTTATGAAACAAGAATTGCAGTAAAACAAACTTTCCAACAAATTGAGAAATCTGCAAGCAGTTTGATACATATTCAGAAGATCATTGGTCATGCTGAAAAGCATGGTATAGAAATGATAAAATACATTAAAGATAAGATAGAATCTGATTGTACATCAGATTATCCAAATGCCTTTTGGACTAGAGAAAAATATTTCGTCAGTCTGCACTATAAGGAAGATTACACTCCAAAACCACAGAAAGCCTCTGCAAATCACATGTCTCCCACAAAATGTGAATACTGTCAGAAAGAGATTTCAGAACTCTTAGAAAGAAAGTTGATAGAGATTAGTAGGAGCCCTTGGGCTTGTCCTGCCTTCTATGTCAACAAGCACAGCGAACAGAAAAGAGGAAAACCTAGAATGGTGATAAACTATAGAGCTTTGAATGATGCTCTTCTCCCTATCAGGTTTCCTTTACCATCCAAAGAGTTGTTGTTTTCAAAGATCGGGAAGTGTAATGTTTTCAGTAAATTTTATTTGAAAAGTGGATTTTGGCAAATTGGGATAGTCCCTAAAGATAGATACAAAACTACATTTGTTGTCCCAAATGGTCAATATCAATGGAAAGTGATACCCTTTGGTTTGAAGAATGCTCCATCCGAATTCCAGAAAAGAATGGATGATATCTTCAAACACCTCAATTTTGTAATTGTATATATTGATGATTTGCTTGTTTGTTCTGTAGATTGCAAAGCTCATGTACAACACTTGAAGGTTTTTTATGACCTTTTGTACAAACATGGTTTTTGTATAAATAGAGAATTTATAATATAAAGAAACAATTTTATTTATAAATAAATATACAAGTGTTACCATAAGGAGTTTATTGATTTGTTTAATCCTTGATTTGCAATTCCAACTCGTGTCTATTTGCCGATCTTTTGAGAATCCATTGATTTCCCATCCTACCAACTCTTATGGGTACTTTCCTTCCCCAATAACCCTCGAGCCACAATGGAATTATATATGAAGTACCAATTTAACAATAAGAGAAGAGTAAAGCTACTAAGTTTTGAAATAAAATCTTCATTTCATAACACTCTTCAATGGATCAAACGGTAATATCCCTCCATTTTAAATATTTGAATAATTTTGAATAATTGTAATTATTGGATTATTAAGTTGAGAAAGACTCAAGATGATATTATGTCATCATAAACATTTGATGATGTGAAATATTTGTGGAAATATTATTTTAATTTACTAGAGACAAATTGATGAGAGAACCCAACTATGACATGAGTAATTCTTTATTTCATGGGAAAAGTGAAAAAATGATAAAAATCACCAGAGTAAATTTTGTCCATGAGAAAAAGTGTAAACCTACTCCCAAGGATGTGGGAGGTGAGGGAACAAGCTAGTGAGAAGTTAGGTCAAGACTCCCAAGAGTTAGGGAGATTAACTTGGAAAATAAAAGACCTAGGAAGTCTATTTTTTATCCTTGGTAAGACAAGAAGAAAATACAAGTATGGTGTATGGTATTTACCTAAAGAATGTTATTGGCATTTTCAGTTTCCTATGAAATAAAGAATTAGGTTCGGGGGCGATAGGATCAAGTAAGGCTTGGTTGCTATGGTTTATGGTTGGGAGGAGAAAAAACTAGTATGGTTTATGGTTTGTCCCTAGTATTCTTCGTGGTTCATATGTGTCTCTGTCTATCTTTTATTTATGGTTTTAATGGTGAGAAAAAACTACTATAGAAAATGAGAAAGCAACTTCTTATTACTTCTTGATTATATAGTAAAATTTTGTTTATGATGTTGTTTATAACAAATGGAAATAAATGGAAAAATATTTCTTTTGAAATAAAAATAGCATAGATCTATATATTCAGTTCCCTATACCAGATATATAATAAACATCTTTTTTTCTACCATTTATATAAATTTCAACTCCAAAAAGATAGTATGGTACATTTATATCAGTGGAACTCAATAGTAATCGTTTTTCTGAAGCAGTCATAGTATTTATTTCAGTATTGACAAGTGGAAATAATCATTCTTTGAATATCTAAAAAAATATCAGAGTGATAAGTGTGTTAATAATATCTAACACTGGTTTGTACAAGAATTCATCATTAGAATAGATAATACTGAAGCAAATCCTTTCACTGTAAAATAGATAAGTGTTATTATGAGTGGAATAGAAAAGAAAAGGAGTACAAACCTTGAAATTGTATTGCAAAAATATCAAACCCTAAATGGGTAATGACTTTTTTTCATTAAACTTATTATAAACACATAATTATATGCAAAGATTCTATTCAACCTTTAATAAATAAAGAGTGATAAAATCCAAAGACATAGATGTGTAAGGGACTGATAAAAACCCTTTGGATAATTGATTATAACTTTATTAAAATCATAAAAGGACTACTTAATAAAAGAAATCATGGTAAGGTTTGTGTCGTCAACCAGGGATAATTTTAAGGATGGAAATTTATATTAAAATGTAGAAACTTGGGCTAATCTTACTAGTCATTAATATGCAAAATATAAAATGTTTGGAGATAGTTTTGTAAAAATATTCACATTTCTAAGTATTTTATATGATTTCTATAAATTTTTGGTGAGTTCTAAGGTAAAATAATTTTATTCTAGGGAATTTTGGCGAATCATTTTTAGAAAAAAGGGAAAGTGGCGAATCATTTTTTGGGAAAAACCATGGAAAATTATCCATTTGCGAAATTTATCCCCTAATATCATTTATTTAGTCGACCTCACTAAGGAGGAGACAACTAAGGTTCACATATAATGAGTTATTATAATTTTTAACAACAAAATACCCACAAAGATAATCAAAACCCTAGTCGTTTATGAATAGAATAATCCACACATTAATGTTGAGGTATATAACCTACAGTTCAAATTAAATAATAACTTCTTTATTAAGAAAAGGGTAGCTTTGTATGAGTGTATTCTAACTGTTGCACCTTGAAAGAAATCTATAGAATAATACTTTTGTACCTTTGGAAGGTGTGCATTTTTTTCTATCTGAGAATTAATAACTAGATTGGAATCCTTTTTCCTCTGTCAGCATCTGGCTATTAGGGTTGGAACGAGTGCAAGATTGAGCCACAACTTCTGCATTCAAAACATAATGATTCATTGCTTATTTGAATGAAATAGAATGCACAGTAAGGGATGAAAATAATTCTACAAAATGTTAAACTTGTTACCTGTGTGATGACTAGCAAACCCACACAAGGGTGTCGACCTCTCCTTGCTAATTTTTGTATGTGACTTCTGTATAACACCAATAGATTTTTTGTATTATCCAACCAATTTAAAATGAAGTCAAGAATTTTAATGAGGGAAAAATGAGCCTGGTAAAGAGACGAGACTCTTATCTTGCAAATGACCTTGCAACAGGAAACCTGGCAGTATCTTAAAGCCTAATAACTCTTGCTCATGTGTGAATCTAAAAACCAGATAAATTCATTCTCTGTGACCTAAAAAATAAACAAGAGGTTAGTATAAATAAATAAAGGAACTCTGCGTTGAAACAAGAGAGTCAACGCGTTTCGTTCCCTCCAAGGATCATCATCAGGAGGAGCACTCGAGAGAGAAGAGAGGCTCATCGAATAAGTAGATAAAACATAATTAAATAGATATTCAGATCCTTGAAACCTGCGCTGAGAGAGGTCATCTTGGTAAAAATAAACCCTAAGCAATGGTCAGGTAACGTATCTTAAGTAAAACTGCGCTGAGAGAGGTCATGTTGGTAAAATTAAACCCTAAGCAACGGTCACGTAACATATCTTAAGTCAACAAGTAACGTGTCCTAAGTCAACAAGCATTGGTCTCCAACTCTCACTTAACTTCCATCCATCATCTCGATTTAAATTATTGGGGTTTAACATGATTTCCAAAGCCTCCATTACTTTACGCTTCCCATAGTTATCCATTTTGGCCACAACTCTAGCATCCTGTAAACAAACATGGTGGCTAGTTGTACAAGAATGTTCAATGAGGTTTGACTTTTGGACTCTATTCAATTTTAGGTTGGCATGATTCTCTTTAAATCTGACTTTCATCGATCTTCTTGTCTCACCAATGTAGACTTTGCCACATGAGCAAGGAATAACATAAACTCCTTTATGTAGACTGGGGTCAATCTGATCCTTTGCTGAGTCTAACATAGTCCTTATGGTTTTGATGGGAGAGAAAGCCACATGAATGCCCCCTTTCCTTAAGATCCTAGATATCTTCTCAGATAGACCTTTGATGTAAGGGCGGGAAAACCTCTTTATTTCTTGACATGTACTCTGTTGTCCCATGTAGGATCCTTTTGCCTTTATCATGGCTTTCTCAACTTGGTTTACTGAGTACCCATTCCTTTTAAATGCATATTCTAGATGATTTAGTTCCAACTCAACATGCTCTTCATCAGAAATGTGTAAAGCTCATGTCACTAAGGTGTTAAGTACTCCAAGCTTTTGGGAAGGAGAATGGTGTGAATCAGCATGCAAATTTCTATTGCTGTGCGTGGGTTTTCTGTAGACCTCAGGCCCAAAGGAACCATCTCCTTTCTTGATGATGCGAACATCCAGAAATGGAATGTTATTATCCTTTTCAATATCCATTGTGAATTTTATGTTCTCATGCTAACTATTTAAATGATCGAAAAACTCGTTCAAACTGTTCCTCCCATGGGGCCAAAGGAAATTTGTATCGTCAACATATCTTCTCCAATCTTTGGGTTTTAAAGGGAAAGAGTCAAGCACCTGTCCTTCAAAGTGTTCCATATACAGGTTTGCAACCACTGGTGGCAGTGGGGATCCCATAGCCACACCCTCTGTTTGCTCATAAAAACTGCCTCGGAAAGTAAAGAAAGTGGACCTCAGGCAAACTCTTACCAGCGTTGACGTCTCCTTGTCCGTAAGTTCCTAGATGAACTTAATGGAATATTCTACTGGGATCTTGGTATAAAGTGACACCACATCGAAGCTGACCAACAAATCATTCTCTACTACCTGCCATCGCTTGATGTCATAAACCCAATGCGTTGAATCTTTTACAAATGAGCTTGTTAAGCCGACCAATGGTTTCAACCTATTGGCCAAGAATTTTTCCAGGAGATATGTCGGAGATCCAATGGTGTTCACAATCGGTCGAAGGGGGATGTTGTCCTTATGGATTTTAGGTATTAAAAACTGAGATAGCCTATGAGTAAACTAATCAATTGACTACGAGTTAAAAAAAACCCTACAAAATTATATAAGAAAGCTTACCTGGGTTTTGCCTAGCCCAAGTGGGAAGATGAAGCCATGACCATAAATAAAGATATGAGTATGTAGGATAAGGAAAGCGGAGCTAAGATATGCGCAGTCATATGATACCAACCTTCCTCTTGTACGTTGGAACGATTTATGTCAGATTCCCAAGGTGCTTTAACTTAGTGATGTGAGTCATTACCATATGTAATGGTTTGTTCAATTATGGAAATAGATTTGTGTATATTGAAGCTAGTCGATTGAATGGGAATTCAATGTCATTATATATATATATATATATATATATATATATATATATATATATATTATGAATATAAATATATGTAAATGGAAGAAGAATAAGATAGATATTTAGACTTCTAGATTAACATAAATTAGGGATCCATTTATGTTAAGAATTAAGAATGGGGGTTATATAATAGATAATAAATCTATGAACTTATATAATAGAAGAATATATGAATTCTAAGGGTCTAATATAAAAGAAACATCCCACAGATCTATAACTTACAAGAAGTAGTAACTTTATAAACAAATTATAAGGTTTCCATGTTACACTTATCATGCCAGACCATTCTAAATTTACTAAGATGGATTAGTGATTACCTGTTGAATATTACAGCTGTTGAAATAGGGGTTGCAATATGAATATGAATATGAATTTGATATGTAGAGGACTGTGCCTGAATATTCATCCTTTTGAACCTTTAAGAACTTTCAACCTATCATGAGAGGAATTTGTGACAAAATTAATGAGTAGAATAAGCTCGTCATATATATTCTAAATCTAATGAGAGTAAAAATAACATTAAATACATAATCCTTATTACTGTTGGATTACTGAGAGGGGGGGGTGTGAATCAGTATAAGAGCAATTCAATCCTTCTGAACCATAAAATGCAAGTGTTATATCAATGTAGCACTATCATCCAATAGTTGCAGAGTAAATACACAATGAACAAATGAGCAATCATACACATACACAATACACCAATGTTTTTACGTGGAAACCCAAAGTGGGAGAAAACCACAAAATGTTTTTTCTTATATGTATTTAAGAATTACATTCATTGGAAGCACCAACTTTCTTTTTTTTCCAATTGCAACTGGAAGGAGGTTCCAAACCCCTAATTTCTCAAGCTACAACCCGAGGGAAGCTATAAATCTCCAATTCTCTGGCTACAGCCAGAAGGAGGCTATGACCCCCTATGTTCTTCGTCTATAATCAGAAGGTGGCTACAACCACTTGTCATTGCCTTGTCCAACCATCCTAACGTAGAAGTATAATGATGGAACCACTGTCACACTATCACTGTGAGATATATTGCTATAAACTTGTACCAATAACTTGAACCATGCATCAACCCTGTATCAACCTGTACCTCAACATGTAATAAACCTGTACTATAAACAAGTGCATCAACCATGCACCAACCTATACAAAACAACCTGCAATCAACTTGTACCATAAACAAGTGCATCAACCATGCACCAACCTGTAACTCAACCTGTACGATGAATAAGTGCATCAACCATGCACCAAACCTGTACGAATAACCTGTCACAACAACCTATCCAAAAAACCTATCACAAAAACTTGTCTCATCAATCTTATCAACCAAATCAGATCTACTCACAAAGACAACTCTAAAAAATGTGCACCAACCAAACAAAACAACTCATAATCATCACTAAGTTCAATATGTGCTTCTAATAATATACCAATACAAGTATGGTATGTGTCAAAAATACTACTAATAAGTGCCTCCAACCATGTACCAAGTATGTACCAATCATGTATCAACTGCTCATCAACTATGATTTATCAATATGTACCAAAATAATCAACTATACACTTCATGTATGTGCCAAATCATCGACTACTTGTCTCACCCAGTACCCAACATGTACCTCAACCAAAATCCCTTATCAATTTCATCATCCAAATCTTATTTGTAACTCTGTAATAGACCTGGTGTATATCATCACATACTTGCAAACCTTCATTAACTTTAACAACAAGAGACTAGCATTTTCATCAAACTTTTCTTTAGTCTCACATGACTAGTTTTGGATTAGTCAACAACCCTAACTTGAAATAATCATAACTATGCACCTGTAATGAATAAATATCTTAAAATAGTATACAATATTCTTTAGTGTGTTTTACGCAATTCCTCCAGGTGTCACTACTTGGAACCTCTCAGAAAAGGATTTATAGAAAAAATGACATACCTTTTTGAATTCTGGCTTATTCTAGAGAGAGATCTTGTAGAGCGTGCCCCGCATGGAATATTTGTTGTATGGATTTGAAACTTTTACATAGAATACTAAAGAGTGTACTCTAACCAACACATTTGGTCTTACTAAATTTAGATCTTTTATGAAGAAGTTATGATGTTTTTACTCGAAACACCTATTTTAGACTAGTTTCATGACTAGCAACAAACCCTATTTTCCACAGAGTGTAACTCCAAAAATACAACGACCCACGAGCTAAAATTCGTACCAAAACTACTTGGATATGTTTTCTCAATGGACTCTCAATTTCACAGTCTCAATCATTCTATAAAAAAAGTTATTGTGAAAATGGTGAGATGACCTGTAAATAACATACCTTAGAAAGAATCATCAAAAGAATTTATCCTCTCTTGAATTTCGTCCTTTTTTACTTCACCTTTCCTCTGAAATTTGGCTTAGATATTCTTTGGTTACCTCAATCACATGTATATATTCAATATGCTCAAGTGTGATTAAAAGGAGATATTCTTTCTGTTGGGTATGTGTTATATTCTTTGCAATTGTGTGTGTGGGCGCGTCAGATATGACAACTGCATCTGACGATCCCTCATACTAGTGCTCTGTTTGTACCATGTGCGCCAAGTGATTTCCTAGGGGGGTCCCAGGGGGGGAAGTATTCCCCCCTTGGTTATGTCCAGTGTTCGACAACGGGCGGTAGCCCGGGGCAGTGCCCCAAGTTTTTTTTTTGGGCGGTTTTTGCTATTTTTAGCGGTTTTGTAAATTAATCCCAGATTAAGGGATTAGGGTTTTGGTATCTACAGAATACCTAAAAACATTGTATATATTGTATGGTGAATGGTGAAATTCAATATAATGAATATAAGAAAGGTTTTCCCGATTGAGGGTTTCCAGTATAAATCTCTGTTTACTATGTGAATGAGCCATTGATTAAATTTTGTTTTGCTTAAGAATCTATATGCATTTCTTTACTTCACAGGTTTAAAAATGCCCCTCTAACATAAAGGCCTCTGCATCCGGATGCCAATAATCAACCAATGCATTCAGTAGCCTAGGTTGTGCTCGCATAAAAGGACACAAGAAGAACTTGAGTATCCCACATTGCATCAAGGAAACCACAACATTGGGGTCTTCCTCGACCAACTCACTAACCTCCTTATGCTCTCTTTCTCTCCAGTGAATATACATCCTGCAAAACACCAAAGTTCAGGAGGGTTAACTCTCATTTTTTAAATTTTTTCATTCAATAAGGGGGTCCACACAGGCTGTAATGCTAACAGTCGCGTGTACATGCATGCAACTTTTACTCTGCCCGAATGTACATGTGGCCTGTCCTAAGATAGCCCGCGTGGAACTAGGGTCGACCTTTTGAAGGTCGACGCCCCCCCAAAACTTGGAACCCAAAGCAAAAATAAAGATTTAAATTGCAAGAGGAGAGAGTTTATACTTACTTGGTCTAGAAAGATGGTCATTTTGTCCACTGTAGCTCCCAGAATCACCACTTTTATCAAAGGGTTTGTTTTTTTCCAGAGTCAATTTCCAAATCAGCAATGGTGATAATGAGCTACCAACTTCTATTTATAGACTTTTTGGCCTCTTTTTGTCACTTTTTTGGCCCCCCTTATCATTTTCTTTAAACCAAAAACCATTTAGAGTGATTCAGGAGTTGCATTGGAAGGGTATGATCGGGTATTGGGACAATTTTTTGGAGTTTTGGGAAACTTTTGACGGTTCGTGGAAGAATATCAGATGATCAACATGAGCATATAGGTTAGGTTTCTACCCTGAATTTTGTATCTCGTTGTCTTTATCCCTTTTCCATAGGATCAATTCCATCAGGTTTTGACACAGAACCATCATTGTTGCTTTAGAAGTGTCGCGAGTTGGTGGTAGAGCTTACCGGAACATGGATGCCATAGATAGTGATGGACAACTGAGAGGGGGGGGGGTGTGAATC
>JZKD02S2123609.1:14353-29118 GCA_000966675.3 Picea glauca
CCTGAGGAAACCCATAAAGGGTAAAAACCTCTTCTTCTTTATATGATAAGTAATCTATAAATTCTTTACATTATCATACATATGAGCACCAACTCATAATGAGGCTACAACCTCTGTTTTGCAAGCTACTGTTTGCTGAGAGCACCAACTCTCTGGATTCTCTAGCACCAACTAGAAGGAAGCACCAACTCCTTGGTTTCTCTAGCACCCACTAGAAGGAAGAACCAACTCCCTAAGTGTTCCAGCACCAACTTGATTGAAGCACCAACTTCCAGTCACATAGGCACCAACCTGTATAATAGAGAACAACAGTTCTCCATTGCACCACCCTACCACCTTGGTTTCTCTGGCTGCAACTAGATGGAAGCTACAACTCCCTTTGTTCAAGCACCCACTTGAACCTCTGAGGACAACAATCCTCCCTAGCACCTTGCTACCACCCTGAAATCTAAATCTTTGCTATTAAGACTTATTACAACGATATAAAGTTCTTCAATGGCTTACCAATCTCATCACTGTTCTGCTACACTACGTTGCTCTGTCTGCACTAGTGTCTTCTGCACACTCCTTGCGCTTTCTTTTCTTTTTCCTTTTATGCTCTCTACGCCATGTCCCTTCAATGCACCATTCCCCTTCTGTGCATTTCTGCTGCTTCGCTCTGCCTCCTTCTTCACACCTCAATCACACTCAACAACAACACCCATTTCTTCTTTGTTCAACATTCTTATACTCTTTGTGCACCTTCTACATGTAATCTTCTTCTTTCTCTTGCATCCTCTACTGCACCAATCTCCTCCACATCAGGGTGTTTTCTGCACTTCACTCTTCCACAACTATCCCATCTCCTATGTGCCACGTTGTCTCTCTATGTTTTTCATCTCCTACTCATTCTGAGTGCTCTGCCTGATCATCATGGTAACTCTTCAGCTTCTCTGCTGATTTACCCCACACATCCATCATCACTGGTTGTTATCTCGAGATTCCTCAGCTTCTCTGGTAGTTGAGACTCTTTGCCTTCTCTATCATAGGTGAGCTCATCCTTTGGCAGAAACCATCATTTGTTTCTAGCAGTTACACTGTGAAGTGCAACAATAGCCCTCCATTTTTTTTCAAATTCATCTACACCATTGAATTGACTTCAATGAATCTTATGTTCATTTTTCCATTTCACACTTTGGCATTTCAGGATCCTCGTGGTGAATATTTCGTTACTCTCCATGTTCCAATCCCCAAAACTCTGAAATGGAGCTTGTTGCTTCAAGCTATCTTCTACAGTTCTTCGACGATGTGACCACCAAAATATGCCCCCTCTCCAATCACACAAGCGCTTCGATCTCCAAATCAACGGTCCTCGATCCGTGGTGATCGGACGACTATCCTTTGCCCCGAGACTTCAACCTTTGGGACTTTGTGGGAGTGATGGAGTTAAAAATCCAGAAGCAAAAACTCCTGGAGTGAGGTCAGTCTTGCATCATTCGATGACGTGTCGTGACCGGAGTGGTTTTCATGTGTCACTCAGAATTGTGATTTCCAGTGGCCTGAAATGCCTAATCAACTCGACACTTGTCATTGTATGATTGTGCCACTTGTCATAGTCTTCCACTTGTCCTTTCTGACATGGTCTGCCACATTATCCTCCTGGATCTATCGGCCCAGATCACTTCACGATTTTACATATCGCGATTTCAACATTCTTGATGTGAATGTTCTCAACACTTCCAAGTCTCGGTCTACGAAACTCCGAAATGAAGTTAGATTTGCTTTTCGTCTTTTCGCACTTCACAACTTCGGGACTCCTGTGATGAGGAGTCTCGACACTTGACTCCTCCATCTCCTGGTATCCGAAACTCCGGTATCCGAAACTATCTCCTACTTTCAGGATTTCAGCGTTTCGCATTTTGCGATTCCGGGACTCCTGTGGTGAAGTGTTTTGACACTTCAACTCCCGGTATCTGGAACTGTCTCCTACTTTCAATATTTCGGTGTTTCTCATTTTGCGATACCGGGAATCCTGTGGTGAAGTGTTTTGACACTTCAACTTCTGGTATCTGGAACTGTCTCCTGCTTTCGGGATTTCGGTGTTTCGCATTTCGTCGTTTTGACATTTCGACACTCCTATGGTGAAGTGTTTCGACACTTCAACTCTTGGTATCCCGTATTCTGAAATGGAGTTATTTCCCGGTCTATAAAAATCTTGTTGATGTGCCTCTTTCGGGATTCTAGATTTCGCAACTCTGGGACTCCTATGTTGAAGAGTCTCAACTCTTGACTTCTCAATCTCCCGGTATCTGAAACTCTGAAATGGAGTTGAATCAACGTATTTCAACATTTTGCATTTCTCCGTTTCAACATTCTTGTCGTGAGTTTCTTCCTTGAATCCTCCAATGCCCAGTATTCGAAACTCTGAAATGGAGTTTATGCTTCTGATCTTTCCATGCAATTATCCCTGCGTTGTTGATCATCCTTGCCTGCCTGTTTGCCATCACTGCATACTCTGATCTTGCCATCAATGACAAGCACATTTGCTTGAAAACATGCCAACAATCTCTCCCTTTGGCATTGATGGCAACCTTGAATGATTGCGCTAATCTATTTGGACCTCCAACTGTAGCATCCGGTCTGGACCACTCCTTTTCTCCCTCTTTGACATTAATGGCAAAGGAAACATGCTCCCCCTGAGCTGTTGCATTATTTTTAGGAGGTATCAGATATTTAATCAATACAAAGCTCCCCCTAATAGGATGGAATCTCTTAGGTGTGAGACAGGATGACACCCAGCTGTTGTCGGAGATATTCAAATGGTGTCTTGGCTAGGGGTTTAGTAAAGATGTCTACAATTTGTTCTATGGTTGGAATGTAATGGACCTAAACAACCTTATTGGTGACCTTCTCTCTCAGAAAATGGTATTTTATGGGAATATGCTTGTTCTTGGAGTGGAATACAAGATTCTTGGACACACTGATGGCACTAGTGTTATCACAATGGATTGGGATCGGTGCAATGTATTTTACCTCCAAGTCTGCAAGTGTCTGAATCATCCATAATATCTATGTGCAATAGGTAGCAGGAGCAATGTATTCTGCCTATGTAGTTGATAAAGAAATGGAACCTTTCTTTTTACTAAGCCATGCTACTAATTAGTCACCTAGGAAGAATGATCCTCCACTGGTGCTTTTTCTCTCATCAACACAGTCTGCCCAATCTGCATCTGAATAGGCAGTTAATTGAAAATTATGATTTCTGGGATACCACATACCATAAGTCATTGTTTCTTTCAAATACCTGAATATCCTTTTGACAGCTAGCAAATGACTCTGTTTAGGTGCAGATTGATATCTTCCTACCATTCCAACAACATGCATTATGTCTGGGCGAGATGTTGTGATGTACAACAGGCTATCGATCATTGATCTATATGAACTTTGATCAACATCAGGTGAGTCATCATCCTTACTTAATTTCCATCCAGTAACCATAGGTGTGCCCACAGGTTTAGAGTCTTCCATTTGAAATATTTTCAACATTTCTCTTAGATATTTTTCTTGAGGAATGAACATCCCTTTAGACCTCTGAGTAATTTGCAGACCAAGAAAAAATTACAGTTCACCTATCATAGACATTTCAAACTTAGACTCCATGACAGAAGCAAACCATTGTACCAATGAATCCTTCTTACATCCGAACATGATGTCATCTACATAGACCAATACGATGAGCAGATCATTGTCCTCTGTTTTGATATACAGATTTTTATCAACTGTTCCTCTCTTGAAACCTTTGTCTTTGAGATATGTATCCAGTCTGTGATACCAAGCTCGAGGGGCTTGTTTTAACCATATAAAGCTTTCTTCAGCTTACATACTAAGTCAGGATTATCAGACAGTTTGAAACCCTCTGGTTGTTCCATATAGACTTCTTCACATAAATCTCCATTTAGAAAAGCTGATTTAACATCCATTTGATAGACTTTAAACCTTTTATGACAAGCATAGGCAAGAAACATTCTGATAGCTTCTAATCTTGCTATGGGTGCAAATGTTTCATCAAAATCCAATCCTTCTATCTAAGCATACCCTTTACAGACCAATCTTGCTTTGATCCTGACAACTTGTCCCTGCTCATTCAATTTATTCTTAAAGATCCATTTGGAGCCAATGACATTTTTACCTTCAGGTCTATGAACCATCTCCCATGTATTGTTTTTCTCAATCTAATCAAGTTCATCATTCATTTCTTTAACCCAATGGTCATATTTTCTAGCTTCATTAAAAGTCTTGGGTTCCAGCATGGATATGAAAGCTATATGTGATTGTTCGGTGTTTTTGATTAGCTTTCTCCTGGTTTGTACACCTTTGTCTTTTTCACCAATTATCTGACTTGTAGGATGATTCTTTTGAGTGATTCTAGAGGAGGAATTTGAAGTTGTCTGCTGATTTGAGTCTGTCTGAGTATCTGTGTCTTCATTTGATTCAAAGTCTTCGTTTTCTAATTCTTGGACCTGTTCATCTTCAACTTTAGTTGTGTCTTCTATAGAAGACTCATTATTGTACACCTCACTTGATGGGATTCCCTCATCAACTTTTACATCAATACAGTCAACCATTTTATGCAACCTCTTATTATAGCATCTGTATCCTTTGTTGTTTGTATCATACCCTAAGAAGATACCTTCATCAGCCCTATCATCATATTTGCCAAGGTTCTCATCATTATTCTTTATGTAACATTTACTCCCAAAGACTTTTAAGTGTTTAATTGAATTAGGTCTCCCATACCACAGTTCATAAGGTGTCTTGTCACTTTGTGGTCTGAGGTGGGCTTTGTTAAGAACATGGACTGCTGTGTGTATTGCTTCTACCTAGTAGGTTTGACCAATGTTCTTCTCATTCATCTTTGACCTGGCCATTTCCTGCACTGTTCTGTTTTGCCTCTCAGCTACTCCATTTTGTTGTGGACTTCTTGGGATGGTGTATTCTCTCTTGATCCCATGCTTATAACATAATTCCTTTAAGTCACTTGACATAAATTCTCCTCCTCGATCTGATCTTACTGCCTTTAACCTCTTGCCTATTTGAGTCTCAGTTAATGCCTTAAATATTTTAAACTTCTCAAAAGCTTCCGCTTTTTCTTTGAGAAAGGAAACCCAAGTAAGTCTGGAGTAATCATCAGTAATCAGCATGAAGTAGTTTTCTTTCCCTGTGCCTTCCTATCTTGATGGTACACATAAATCCATATGAACTAGTTGGAGTGGTTTCTCTGTTGAAGTAAATATCTTGGACTTAAACTGTGTCTTGGTTAGCTTTCCTACTTGGCATGGTTTACACATTGAATCTTGGGGCTTTGATATTCTCGGAAGATTTTTTACTGCCTCGATATTTTTGAGTTTGATTAAGTGGTCAAAGTTTAGATGTCCAAGTATCCTATGCCATAACTAGCTTTCATCATGTTTGCTTAGATGACATTCTTCTCTATTTTCTTTCAGCACATATACATTATTTTCTGTCCTTATGCCTTTAGCCACCACTTGTCCTGAGTTTATAGACTTTATCTTGTAGTCCTTGGGCACAAACACCACTTCACATCCTCTGTCACACATTTGACTTACATTGAGCAGATTATGTTTCACCCCATCTACAAGTAGAACATCTTGGGCTTTTCCTTTTCCATTACTTAAACTCACCATCCCTTTACCCTTTATTTTACTTGGAGCATCATTTACAAAGGTTACGTTTCCTGATTTGCTTTCACATAGAGATAGAAACTTACCTTTATCTCCCGTCATATGTTTGGATCATCCACTGTCTATATACCAAGGGTTCATTTTTCTTTGAGCTGACAACACTAATCCACACTTGTCACTTTCTTTATTCTTCCACACCTTGAAATTTTCAGCAGGGGAATTCCAATCTGGATCATAGTTCCTTAATTGACAGTCAACAGATTTATGTCCACAGTTATGAAAGATGTAGCATTCAATCTCATTGTTCAATACATCAAAATTATTGTTGCAACGTTGTCTACTTATTGGTTGTTGATTATTTCTTGACCTCCTTAGTTGCATGTCTCTAAACTTAATTTGGCAATTTGCAATCTGTGAAGGTTTGTTACTTGGTTGTATCATTTTTTGTTGTGGAAAGTATTCATTCCTTTGAAACCTTAATTTATCATATCTAAGACTTAAGGAACAATTTACAGCTTTGTGACCAAAGTTAGAACAGTAGAAACAATAGCCATAGAAAAATTCTTTGTACCTGGAAAATGGTTGTCTTCTTTGAGAAAATCGTTTTCTTCCATGCTGATGACATCATTCAGTAGGGAGCACACTATTTATTTGTTCTACAGATTCAGTCCTGGCACCTTTTTCTTTACTCGTCCTGGGCGGCTGGTTGTCTTCCTTTGTTTCTGCAGGTTTGTTGTTGTCATTGGTTGTAGATTTGACAAACTTGATGGGTTCTTCGTTTCTTGTCTTACCACTACTTGATCCCTCTTCATAACCCAAACTAGTTTTTAGCTTTGGATTCCTTTGATAATTTAGAATGGTGGCTAATCCTTCTGAGGCTTTTATACTTGACAGATTCTAATTATACAAGGCTTGAAACTTCTCCATCTCTTTCCTAGTTTTCACTACTTATTGCTCTAAGGCTTCACATCTTGCCTTATTTTCTGATAACTGTCGTTTCAGAATGTCTTTGATTTTCTTTGCCTCTTCTAATTCTACTTTTAGTAGGACAAGGTCTTCATCAGGTTCTTTACTATCTTTCTCAAATTGTATCAGCAATTGTCTTTGCTTTCTGTTCTTAATTCTTAGTCTGTCAATCTCTTCCAGTGCACTGATCAGTTCTCCTTCCATGTCAAACACAACTTCGCCTTCATTAGCATCACTTCCTGTGATTTTATTATCATAATCCTGTTTGTTCATAAGTATGAATTCATTTAGTTTATCTTCAATAGAGGAGTCATTGTCTTCATCATCTGAAGGATCATCATCATGTTTTATGCAAAGACTTTTCTTCTTAAATTTATTCTCTTTAAAGAAATTTCTGTGTTTGTGCTTCTCCTCATCATCACATGTCTGATCCTTTCTTTTGTGGGGACATTTATTTGCAAAATGAAATATCCTACCACAGTTGAAACATTTGAAAGGCAGTTAACCTTTGTATTTTCCAGATCCCTTCTTCAGTCTCTTCACAAATTTTGCTTCAATTTCATCGGGCTCAGAATCCTCATTCTTGTCTGCCTTAAATGATTCTTCTCTAGAGGTGGGTTTATCTTTAACTATTATCATTTCATATGCAGACAATGTTCCTAGAAGTTGATCAAACTCCAAGTTTTTTAGATCATGAAGTTCTTCTATAGCAGAGACCTTCAGATTGAACCTATCTGGGAGAGATCTCAAGATTTTCTGAACTAAAAAAGGTTCCTCAATTTTTTCACCAAGTGCTTTCATTGCATTTACCATTTCTTCTACTCTCAGAAAGTATATTCCAACAGTTTCATCTTATTTCATATTTAGTTGTTCAAACTGTATTTTGTAGGTTTGAAGCTTGGCATCCTTTACCTTCTCATTACCTTCATACCTGCTAATGAGTTTGTCCCACATTTCTTTGGCAGTTCCTAGGTGCATAACTTTTACAAATTCTTCTTCTGCAAGCCCACTCAAGATATCATTGATAGCCTTAGCATTCAAGCTAAATTCTAGCTTGTCATCCTTATTAGCTAGTACAACTGGCTTTACATAACCAGTATCTACCACATCCCAGACATCTTCACCTAAATCCATTATGTAGGTTCTCATTCTAAGGAAAATTTTGTTCCATTGAACACAGGGGCCTTATTGGTTGAATTTCCTTCATGACTTGACATGTTTAAGCTCTAGGATCTACCCTTAGATAAAAGGGGCCAACTTTGATACCAATTGATGGAAAAATGAGAGGGGGGGGGTCTGAATCGGTTTTAACCTTGCTTAAACAATAATACTTATTTTAAATTCTTTCCAGGTAACTCAATGACAATCATAATAATGTAGGGAAGTAAGCAATAAACCATTCATCATTCACACATATGAGATACACAGAGACATATATTTCTCGAGGAAACCCATAAAGGGTAAAAACCTCTTCTTCTTTATATGATAAGTAATATGTACATTCTTCATTATCATACATATGAGCACCAACTCATAATGAGGCTACAACCTCTGTTTTGCAAGTTGCTACTTGCTGATAGCACCAACTCTCTGGATTCTCTAGCACCAAATAGAAGGAAGCACCCACTCCCTTTTTTCTGTAGCACCCACTAGAAGGAAGCACCAACTCCCTAAGTGTTCAGCACCAACTGGATGGAAGCATCAAATTTTAGTCACACAGGCACCAACCTGTATAACAGAGAACAACAGTTCTCCCTTGCACCACCCTGCCACCCTGGTTTCTCTGGCTGCAACCGGATGGAAGCCACAACTCCCTTTGTTCAAGCACCCACTTGAACCTCTGAGGACAACAGTCCTCCCTAGCACCTCCCTACCACCCTAAAATCTAAATCTTTTCTATTAAGACTTATGACGACGATATAAAGTTATTCAATGGCTTACCAGTCTCATCATTGTTCTGCTACATTGCACTGCTCTGTTTGCACCATTGTCTTTTGCACACTCCTTGTGCTTTCTGTTCTTTTTCTTTTTATGCTCTTTGTGCCATGTCCCTTCAATGCACCATTCCCCTTATGTGCATTTTTGTTGCATCACTCTACCTCCTTCTTCACACCTCAATCACACTCAACAAGAACAACCATTTCTTCTTTGTTCAACATTCTTATACTCTCTGTGCACCTTCTGCATGCAATCTGCTTCTTGCTCTTGCATCCTCTACTGCATCAATCTCCTCCACATCGGGGTGTTTTCTACACTTCACTCTTCCACATCTATCCCATCTCCTGTGTGCCATGTTGTCTCTCTCTGTTCTGCATCTCCTACTCATTCTGAGTGCTCTGCTTGATCATCATGGTAACTCTTCAGCTTCTCTGCCAGTTTACCCCACGTATCCATCATCATTTTGTGTTATCTCAAGATTCCTCAACTTCTCTGGTAGTTGAGACTCTTTGTCTTCTCTGTCATAGATGAGCTCATCCTCTGGCATAAACCATCATTTGATTCTTGCAGTTACACTGTGAAGTGCAACAGTAGCCCTCCAATTTTTTTCAAATTCATTTGCACCATTGAATTAACTTCATTGAATCTTGCGTTCATTTCTCCATTTCTCACTTCGGCATTTCGAGATCCCCGTGGTGAATATTTTGTTACTCTCCATGTTTCGATCCCCGAAACTCTGAAATGGATCTTGCCACTTTGAGTCCTCTTCTACAATTCTTCGACGATGTGACCACTGGAATATGAACCCTCTCCAATCACACAAGCTCTTCGATCTCCAAATCAATGGTCCTCTATCCGTGGTGATCAGACAACTATCCTCTACCCCGGGACTTCAGCCTTCAGGACTTTGGGGGAGTGATGGAGTTAAAACTCCCGAAGCAAAAAATCCTAGAGTGAGGTCAGTCTTGCGTCATTCGATGACGTGTCGTGACTAGAGTGGTTGTCACATGTCACTCATAATTGTGATTTCCAGTGGCCTGAAATGCCTAATCAACTCAACACTTGTCATTGTTTGATCATGCCACGTGTCATAGTCTTCCACCTGTCCTTTCTGACGTGGTCTGCCACATTATCCTCCTGGATCTATCAACCCAGATCACTTCGCGATTTCGCATATCACGATTTTGACATTCTTAATGTGAATGTTCTCGACACTTCCAAGTCTGGGTCTGCAAAACTACGAAATGAAGTCAGATCAGCTTTTCATCTTTTCCCACTTCGCAACTTCGGGACTCCTGTGATGAGGAGTCTCGACACTTGACTCCTCCATCTCTCAGTATCCAAAACTCCAGTATCTGAAACTATCTCTTGCTTTCAGGATTTCGGCATTTCACATTTCATGATTCCGGGACTCTTGTGGTGAAGTGTTGTGACACTTCAACTCCCAATATCTGGAACTGTCTCCTACTTTCGGGATTTCATCATTTCGCATTTTGTGATACCAGGACTCCTGTGGTGAAGTGTTTTCACACTTCAACTCCTGGTATCTGGAACTGTCTCCTGCTTTCGGGATTTTGGCGTTTCGCATTTCGACGTTTCGACATTTCAACACTGTTGTGGTGAAGTGTTTCGATACTTCAACTCCTGGTATCAGGGATTTCAAAATGGAGTTATTTCTTGGTCTGTAAAACTCTTGTTGATGTGCCTCTTTTGGGATTTTTGGATTCCAAATTTCGCAACTCCGAGACTCTTGTGTTGAAGAGTCTCAACTCTTGACTTCTCAATCTCCCGGTATCTGAAACTCCGAAATGGAGTTGGATCAACGTATTCTGGTGTTTCGCATTTCGTCGTTTCGACATTCTTGTCGTGAGTTTCTTCCTTGGCTCCTCCAATGCCCAGTATCCGAAACTCCGAAATGGAGTTTACACTTCTGATCTTTCCATGCAATTATCCCCATGCTATTGATCTTCCTTGCCTTCCTGTTTTCCATCGTTGCATACTCTGATCTTTCCATCAATGACAAGCACATCTGCTTGAAAATATGCCAATAATCTCCCCCTTTGGCATTGATGGCAACCCTGAATGACTGCGCTAATCTGTTTGGACCTCCAGCTGTAGCATCTAGTCTGGACCACTCGTTTTCTCCCCCTTTGACATCAATGTCAAAGAAAACATGCTCCCCTTGATCTATTGCAGTATTTTTAGGAGGTATCAGATATTTAATCAATATAAAGTTCCCTCTAATAGGATGGACTCTCTTAGGTGTGAGACGGGATGACACCCAACTTCTGTTGGAGATATTCAAATGGTGTCTTGGCTAGGGGTTTAGTAAATATATCTGCAATTTGTTATGTGGTTGGAATGTAATGGACCTAAACAACCTTATTGGTGACCTGCTCTCTCAGAAAATGGTATTTTATGGGAATATGCTTGGTCTTGGAGTGGAATACAGGATTTTTGGACACACTGATGGCACTAGTGTTATCACAATGGATTGGGATCGGTGCAATGTATTTTACCTCCAAGTCTGTAAGTGTCTGAATCATCCACAATATTTATGTGCAATAGGTAGAAACAACAATGTACTCTGCCTCTGTAGTTGATAAAGAAATGGAACCTTTCTTTTTACTAAGCCATGCTACTAATGAGTCACCCAGGAAGAATGATCCTCCACTAGTGCTTTTTCTCTCATCAACATAGTTTGCCCAATCTGCATTTGAATAGGCAGTTAACCGAAAATTCTAATTTCTGGGATACCACAGACCATAAGTCATTATTTCTTTCAAATACCTGAATATCCTTTTGACAAATAGAAAATGACTCTGTTTAGGTGCAGACTGATATCTTCCTACCATTCCAACATCATGCATTATGTCTGGGTGAGATGCTATGATGTACAACAGGCTACCGATCATTGATATATATGAACTTTGATCAACATCAGGTGAGTCATCATCCTTAATTTGCATCTACTAACCATAGGCGTGCCCACAGGTTTAGAGTCTTCCATTTGAAATCTTTTCAACATTTCTCTTAGATATTTTTCTTGAGAAATGAACATCCCTTCAGACCTCTGAGTAATTTGCAGACCAAGAAAAAATGATAGTTCACCTATCATAGACATTTCAAACTCAGACTCCATGGTAGATGCAAACCATTGTACCAAAAAATCCTTATTACATCCAAAGATGATGTCATCGACATAGACCAATACGATGAGTAGATCATTGTCCTCTGTTTTGATATACAGATTGTTATCAATTGTTCCTCTCTTGAAACCTTTGTCTTTGAGATATGTATCCAGTCTATGATACCAGGCTCAAGGGGCTTGTTTTAACCCATATAAAGCTTTCTTCAACTTGCATACTAAGTCAAGATTATCAGATAGTTAGAAACCCTTTGGTTGTTCCATATAGCTTTTTCACTTAAATCTCCATTTAGAAAAGCTAATTTGACATCCATTTGATAGATTTTAAACCTTTTATGACAAGCATAGGCAAGAAACATTCTGATAGCTTCTAATCTTGCTATGGGCGCAAATGTTTCATCAAAATATAGTCCTTCTATCTGAGCATACCCTTTACAGACCAATATTGCTTTGTCCCTGACAACTTGTCCCTGCTCATTCAATTTATTCTTAAAGATCCATTTGGAGACAATGACATTTTTACCTTTAGGTCTATGAACCATCTCCCACATATTGTTTTTCTCAATCTGATCAAGTTCATCATTCATTGTTTTAACCCAATGGTCATCTTTGCTAGCTTCATTAAAATTCTTGGGTTCTGGGATGGATATGAAATCTATATGTGATTGTTCGGTGTTTTTGATTATCTTTCTCCTGTTTTGTATGCCTTTGTCTTTTTCACCAATTATCTGACTTGCAGGATGATTATTTTGAGTGATTCTGGAGGAGGAATTTGAAGTTGTCTGCTGATTTGAGTCTGTCTGAGTATCTGTGTCTTCATCTAATTCAGAGTCTTCATTTTCTGATTCTTAGACCTGGTCATCTTCATCTTTTGTTGTGTCTTCTGTAGAAGACTCATTACTGTACACCTCTCTTGTTGGGATTCCCTCATCAACTTTTACGTCAATACAGTCAACCATTTTATGCAACCTCTTATTATAGCATCTGTATCTTTTGTTGTTTGTAGAATACCCTAAGAAGATACCTTCATCAACCCTATCATCATATTTTCCAAGGTTCTCATCATTATTCTTTATGTAACATTTACTCCCAAAGACTTTTAAGTGTTTAATTGAAGCAGGTCTCCCATACCACAGTTCATAAGGTGTCTTGTCACTTTATGGTCTGTGGTGGGTTTTGTTAAGAACATGGAATGCTGTGTGTATTGCTTCTACCCAGTAGGTTTGACCAATGTTCTTCTCATTCATCATTGATCTGGCCATTTCCTGCACTGTTTTGTTTTGCCTCTCAGCTACTCCATTTTGTTGTGGAGTTCTTGGGATGGTGTATTCTCTCTTGATCCCATGCTTATCATAGAATTCCTTGAAGTCAATTGACATAAATTCTCCTCCTCAGTCTGATCTTACTGCCTTTAACCTCTTCCCTGTTTGAGTCTCAGTTAAAGCCTTAAATATTTTAAACTTCTCAAAAGCTTCAACTTTTTCTTTGAGAAAGGCAACCCAAGTAAGTCTGGAGTAATCATCAATAATCAACATGAAGTAGTTTTCTTTCCCTGTGCCTTCCTGTCTTGATGGTCCACATAAATCCATATGAACTAGTTGGAGTGTTTTCGCTGTTGAAGTAAAGCTCTTGGACTTAAACTGTGTTCTGGTTAGCTTTCCTACTTGGCAGGGTTTACACATTGAATCTTGGGGCTTTCATATTCTTGGAAGATCTTTTATTGCCTCAAGATTTTTGAGTTTGATTAAGTGATCAAAGTGTAGATGTCCAAGTCTCCTATTCCATAACCAACTTTCATCATGTTTTCTTAGATGCCACTCTTCTCTATTCTCTTTCAGCACATATACATTATTTTTTGTCCTTATGCCTTTGGCCACCACTTGTCCTGAGTTTACAGATTTATCTTGCAGTCCTTGGATGTGAACACCACTTCATATCCTTTGTCACACATTTGACTTACACTGAGAAGATTATGTTTCATCCCATCTACAAGTAGAACATCTTGGGCTTTTCCTTTTCCATTACTTAAACTCACCATCCATTTACCCTTTATTTTACCTGGAGCATCATTTCCAAAGGTTACGTTTCCTGATTTGCTTTCATGTAGAGATATAAACTTACCTTTTTCTCTCGTAATATGTTTGGAGGATCCACTGTCTATATACGAAGGGTTCATTTTTCTTTGAGCTGACAACACTAATCCACACTTGTCACTTTCTTTCTTCTTCCACACCTTGACATTTTCAGCAAGGGAATTCAAATCTAGTTTATAGTTCCTTAATCGATAGTCAACATATTTATGTCCATATTTATGACAGATGTAGCATTCAATCTCATTGTTCAATACGTCAAAATTATTGTTACAGCGTTGTCTACTTATTGAATGTTCATTATTTCTTGACCTCCTTAGTTGCATGTCTCTAAACTTAATTTGGCAATTTGCAATCTGTGAAGGTTTGTTACTTGGCTATATCATTCTTTGATGTGGCAAGTATTTATTCCTTTGAAACTTTAATTGCTCATGTCTAAGTCTTAAGGAACAATTTACAGCTTTGTGACCAAAGTTAGAACAGTAGAAACAATAGCCATAGAAAAATTCTTTGTACCTGGAAAATGGTTGTCTTCTTTGAGAAAATCGATTTCTTCCATGCTGATGACGTCTTTTAGCATGGAGTGTACTATTTCTTTGTTCTACGAATTCAGTCATGGCACCTTTTACTGTTACTCATCCTGGGCGACTGGTTGTCTTTGTTTCTGCAGGTTTGTTGTTGTCATTGGTTGTAGATTTGAAAAACTTGATGGGTTTTTCGTTTCTTGGCTTACCACTAATTGATCCCTCTTCATAACCCTAACCAATTTTCAGCTTTGGATTTCTTTGCTGATTCAGAATGGTGGCTAATCCTTCTGAGGATTTGAGACTTGACAGATTTTGATTATACAAGGCTTGAAACTTCTCCATCTCTTTCCTAGTTTTCACTACTTCTTGTTCTAAGGCTTCACATCTTGCCTTCTTTTCTGATAACTGTCGTTTC
>JZKD02S2123609.1:29168-43844 GCA_000966675.3 Picea glauca
TCTCCATCTCTTTCCTAGTTTTCACTACTTCTTGTTCTAAGGCTTCACATCTTGCCTTCTTTTCTGATAACTGTCGTTTCAGAATGTCTTTGATTTTCTTTGCCTCTTCTAATTCTACTTTTAGTAGGACAAGATATTCAACAGGTTCTTTACTGTCTTTCTCGAACTGTATCAACAATTTTCATTGCTTTCTATTCTTAATTCTTAGTCTGTCAATCTCTTCCAGTGCACTAATCAGTTCTCCTTCCATGTCAACCACAAATTCTTCTTCATTAGCATCACTTCTTGTGATTTTATTATCATAATCCTCTTTGGCCATAAGTATGAAGTCATTTAGTTTATCTTCAATAGAGGAGTCATTGTCTTCATCATCTGAAGGATCATCATCATTTTTTACGCAAAGACTTTTCTTCTTAAAGTTATTCTCTTTAAAGAAATTTTCGTGTTTGTGCTTCTCCTCATCATCACTTGTCTGATCCTTTCTTTTGTGGAGACATTTATTTGCAAAATGACCTATCCTACCATAGTTGAAACATTTGAAAGGTAGTTTACCTTTGTATTTGCCTGATCCCTTCTTCAGTCTCTTCACAAATTTTTCTTCAATTTCATCGGGCTCAAAATCCTCATTCTTGTCTGCCTTAAATGATGCTTCTCTGGAGGTGGGTTTATCTTTAACTATTCTCATTTCATATGCACTCAATGTTCCTAGAAGTTGATCAAACTCCAAGGTTTTTAGATCATGAAGTTCTTCTATAGCAGAGACCTTCGGATTGAACCTATTTGGGAGAGATCTCAAGATTTGCTTAACTAAAGAAGGTTCCTCAATTTTTTCACCAAGTTCTTTCATTGCATTTACCATTTCTTCTACTCTCATAAAGTATTTTCCAACAGTTTCATCTTCTTTCATCTGTAGCTGTTCAAACTGTATTATATAGGTTTGAAGCTTGGTGTCCTTTACCTTCTCATTACCTTCATAACTGCTAATGAGTTTGTCCCACATTTCTTTGGCAGTTCCTAGGTGCATAAATTTTACAAATTTTGCTTCTGGAAGCCCACTCAAGATAGCATTCATAGCCTTAGCGTTGAAGCTAAATTCTATCTTTTCATCCTTATTAGCTAGTACAACTGGCTTTACATAACCAATATCTACCACATCCTAGACATCTGCACCTTAAGCCATTATGTAGGTTCTCATTCTAACTTTCTAGGAGGAAAATTTTGTTCCAATGAACAGAGGGGCCTTATTGGTTGAATTTCCTTCATGGATTGACATGTTTAAGCTCTAGGATCTACCCTTAGATAAAAGGGACTGGCTCTGATACCAATTGATGAACAACTGAGAGGGGGGCGTGAATCAATTGTAACCTTGCTTAAACAATAATACTTATTTTAAACTCTTTCCAGATCACTCAATGACAATCACAATAATGCAGGGAAGTAAGCAATAGACCATTCAACATCATTCACACATATGAGATACACAGAGACAGATATTTCCTAATGAAACCCATAAAGGGAAACATCATTCTCATCATTTGTCATGCTGTTGTCCAAGGGAAGTTTTTACCAAGCCTGAGTTGGCCCCTCTGCAGTTTGTCTCTTGCCCTCATACCTGGCCATCCTGAATGTCCAATCAAGTCTTTGTTCAAAATCAATGAAGCCTTCAGTCTGATCATCAAGATTCTCTAGTCCATGACCGACAAGTTGTCAAAGACCTCTAGGTAGTGAAGTCGTACACTCATATTACACTCCTACCTGAGTTTTGAATATTTTGAAGTTGTTTCCCGAGCTCTGAAGACCTCATCTCCAACTATCAAGCCTTATCAACTTCTAAGAAGATGGATACTCTACATGTATATCTTTTTTATTTCGAGATGTAGCTCCGCTGTGTATTATTTGCGGCTACACTTTATATAGTTATATGACATGGATCTACATTGTATTTAATTGGTAGCCATGATTTTATTTTATCCCGAGCATGGGTATGCCCACCTTAGTGAGAAAAATATTATTTTTGTAGATGACGCCTCTTGATTTCTGGTCCCTGGGCTCACTTGTTCGGCACATCAGTTAGGATTGTTAATGTATTTCGGCCATCATATGCTCTTCTAATATCACACATTAGGGGGCATCTGTTATAACCCTAATTTGCACTAGACATGCTTACCTAGCATCAGGCCATCTCAGATTCCTTCTTTGACAAAGCACTGCTGAACAACTCTTCTTAAAAACCTCTTTTATAAAGGCACACGTGCCCTGCTCCATTATTACACGCATGTACACGCTAGCTGAGCCAAAACAACCCTAATGTACCTACGAAAGCATGAAAAACGGAAAGTTTTTGATGGAACAAACATCTTAGGGTGAGTTAACTAAACCTTCCGGCCATGCATGGCTAAGGGTTCAACGAAATACCTAGCTTCTTCTAGCCTATAAAAGAAGGGTTAAGGGTCCCATTTGGAAAAGGAGAATCATAGTAAAGAAACTATACCTGATTGCGCATTCCCTTTGTCCCAACCATTTATCCATTCTTGTGGAAAGAGAAAGATAGAGAAAAAAAGTTGGAGGACAGTTGAAGAGGAGCCCAGGACCAGGTTCATGGAGCAGTGGCCGACTTCATCATTTTAAGTTGATTTGTTGAAGTTAATAATAAAGAAGTACTTTTCCCGTCCCACCATATGAGGTTTTCATTGTTTATTGCATACTTGTTTATTGAATCTCTAACCCATTAATCTATATATCAAATGCATGTGGAGTTTGTTATTTGTCTTGTGTGAATACAGTTCAGCCTTAGGAGGAGAGTTGCAGTCAAAGAGTGATCAAGCGTGAGGAAGGATCGATATCAAACGCTCGAAATAAGGTATGCTCACTTGATCTTCTTAACTAGGTATTTGCTTAAGAATAATGGGGATTAGGTCTGGGATGATGGTAGAAAGTAGACATCTTTAGGACTTTTCTGCATGCATAATTAAACCCTAAGTGCTAGTCCGTAGAGGGATTTCCCACTCACAATAGAATTGGCGACCATACTGGGGATAGTCTAGGGTTTCTGGGATTCATTTTTGGGTATTTTTAAGAACTAGTTTCATTTCCTGTTTTTAAAGTTTCTGCAAAAGTCTGAGCTAACAGAGATTCTGGTCTTCCATACCAGTTATCTCTGTTTCTTTGCTTGAATGTATTTTTTTTCCGAGACCCATAGAGGTACACACGACCTGTATAAGGTCTGGACGCATGTACCTGTGCCCTGCATTCTAACAACCCATGTGTACACGCTAGCTAAGGAAGTGTCAGTTGTGTGTACGATTCCAGAAAATTTCTTTTAAAGAGGTAGTCATCCTCTTCCTTGTCAGAATTAGTCCTTCTCAGGGGTTTTCTAGAACTCTTTCTAGTCTTTGTTGTTTGCAGTCTATAGCTTAGGTTTTACCTTGGATTGGTTCGTTCTATGAAGTTTTTCTTGTATTGTTTTATTTTTCTGTTAAAGTAAGTGTCTGAGTCTTTAAGAGATTTTGGTTCTTAGTACCAGTAGTCTCTGCGTGGGTTGGAGTTCTTAGATTTTTAGATATACACGCAGCTTGTATAAGCCCAACACGCGTGTACATGCGCTCTGACTTTACACAACTTGCTGTGGAACTGTCAGCAATGTGCTTGTGGAGAGAATTTTGTTGAAGATGAGGCATCCATCCTTTATTTTGACAAGAGTTATACCTCTTAGGTTTGGGTCTCTATCATAGCGGTTAGTAACTTAGGTTTGATCACAACAATAGCTTTCTTTTTTCATTTAGAAGTTTTCCTCAAAATTTTCTTTTATAGGGTTTTTAGACAAGTGTGAGAGTCCAATTTTAATTTACTTATATGTGATTTTTAAAGTAACTCTTTGCGATCTATGCTTAGGCCATAAGTTTTCTTGGTTTTGACTTGTTGATATTTTTCCTTTTTTCTTTGTGAGGATTCAAATAAAATAAAAAAAATCTTTATTTCTTTGTTTGGTTAAAAAGTGTTGTTTTGCATTAGTAACCAGGGAAAGGTCTTTGCTTTCATAAGTTCTTGACGATTTAATTAGATCATAAGTAGATCGTAGTTGAGTGAAATCCTTCTTTGAGTTTGCTGTTCAAAGATCTTAGAAAAATTTTTAAGTTTGAAAAGTTGTTTAAGAGTTGAGTGAAGTAAAGGTTTTTGTTTCCATCTTTCTGTTTATTTTGCTTTCGTCTTTCAAACATAACTAGTTTCACTTTCATAACATTTGACTTAAGACAATTCATACAAATTAATTCTAAATCTAAAATTCATTAGAATTTTTATGTTTGTAGGGTCAACCAACTAGTTTAGGGTTAGGGATTTGAATTAGGTTTGAGAGGAAACTCTTCAAGGCCATTAAAATCAAACATTGGAGTTCGAGTTAGGGAGCGTCAAAGTCCAGTATTGTGAAAGTTATCTGGGACCCCCCTCTAACACAAGGGATAAACACGAGGTTGCGTAAGGAAAGGTAGCAGAGATAACCTCTGCAAAGATGGACCAATCATAATGGAGAACACATATAGAGGGCTTGTCTTGGGATTCCGTCGATTGCATTTTCCACAGAGCTTTGTGGGTCTCGAATCCATTCACGGTCCTCAATTGTCTTCCAGACCACTTTATTTTGATACCCTTGATAGGTTTTGGGCTTGATACCCTACTCATTGTGGTCTACCCGACTTTCGATTGTACCTTCCTGGTGACTGTTCGCGCGCTGACAACATAGTTGCCTATATTTTTAGGGACATACATAGGTGACTGCGGGGGTACACCATGGTGCCTAGGACAAACATCAGGCCACACTTTGTAGAGTATGCCTGGAGGGTTCTTCCGTGTTCGAGTTGTACTTGCACCGATAAGTTTCTCTAGTGTTGGTTGTTGTAACTGTTCTTCCAATTAGTTTAGTGTTTGCTTGTTTTATCTTGTAGGGACTTTTTTAGTGTGTGTTGTTTTTTTTGAACAAATAGACAACCCTAGAGTGTCTTTGATCTTCTCACACAATGGAGGATCATGAGCTCCACTAGTCACGAAGGCTTCAGGGCCTATCACCAATTACACTGGAGCCACCCCCGCCACCACTAAGGCAAAAGATAGACCAACAAGGGTCTTTTGAAGCGACCGGGTCACAAGAAATTGTGCCTGACCAACATCCAGAGGAAACGACCATTTTAGAATGTGGGGCGAAATCTCTTGGTCCACCTGAAACTCCAACCATTGATCTTTCATCACCCATCATCATACCGATTCACCCTTAGGAGTGCCAGACAATGTCGCACATAGCAATGGACACAAATGCTATCACTCCCTCTGGGAATTCTTCAATTCCCACTACGGTTGTCACCACAGGAGAGTTTCCACCTCCTAACCCACCGTCACCGGTTCGAGCCACCATGGTCTCGACCACGTCTACCTCGCACAGTGGTCAGATATCGTCTATGGTGGTGGCCACAACTCCTTTCACAAAAAATGAGACAGGCCCTCCGTGTTGGTTGTGGAGCCTGATTATCTTCCTGATTTAGAGGTCTTTTACTTTCAACCCTGTTTATACCCCATGAAGTATTTACACCCCATAAGTATGTACACTCTTCCACGCGAGGGAGTGTAAAGGTACCTCCTCCGTGGGATCCAGGGGGACTATCCCCCCGGCTGGGGGGTCTGGGGGCAAGTGGACCCCCAACGGGGGTTCAGGGGCAAAGCCCCCAAAGGAAAAATTGCCTTGTAAATGTATATTGTAATTTCATTGTAAATCTGGACTGTTCATTATAAGGTCACAGATCTAACGATGGAGATTATGTTAGGGTTTTTTGCACTAGAAGGCAACCCTCTTTTATGAGGTAAATGTATTGCGGCTATGGTTGATGGAGAATATTGTATTATGAGATAGGTGACTATGATAGAAAGAAGAGGAAGTTACAATGGGTTTGTTGTAGGTTGTATCCCTTCATATGCTGGATAATAATAAAGGAAGGACCTGGAAATTTCTCTGGTGGACGTAACCCACACTGGGTGAACCGCATAAATCTGTGTCTCTATTGTATTGTGTGTCTTCTGTGTTTTGTTTCTGCATTTTTTTTATTTTATTGCTCCACGGTCCTATTTTTCTAACACTCCGTTCTCATACAGGATGCCTAGCTCAGGTACAAGTCTTGTACTGTCCTACTCCACTTCATAAACTTTAGGTCTGGGGGCAGGGAGCTCTAACGCTCCTCTACAAGGCCACATGGGGGGCACTTCAGCTCCTTTTAATGCTTTCCCTTACGGGGGAGGTCATATACCTCCTTCGTCCCCTTCACTCGGTGCCACGCATCAACAATCCACCGGGCCACCTGCACACCATAGTTTATTTGGAGCAGGGAGTCAAGGACCGCCTTCGCATAATATTTCAGTAGGTTCAACATCGTTTTATTTGTTCGGTGCGTTTGGTAACAACACCTTCTCGTTAGTTGCTTTCTCGACTGGGGGCAATCATGGTTTCGGACAACCTATTCCTATGCAGGGTACTATTCCTGCACATGGGGCAAACCCATAAACTTCTTCTGCATCAGGGTCGTGGAATTCTTGGTAGGGATCCATTCCCTCATCAGGAATGCTGATTTGGGGAAATTATTTTCACAATCAATGGAACCCTGGACAAGGTACTATGCCTATCCCCACGAGATCGACATGGGGCAACCCTTCCCAAATTCCTTTGAATGTAATGCACACCCATCCATCTACGTCCTATTTTGGGAATCAGCCGATGATGTCTCCTCTCATGCAGAATGCATATGCTATTCATGGCCATGGTTTTTACCAGAACCCAGGCTAGCAGCCGAAATTTTCCTGGCAACCTGGTGCCAGTCAAACTCCAAGTCCCTTTTTCCCAGGTTATCACCAACAACCCAAACTACCTTTCCTGGAAACCTTGCATTTTCCAGACTTGACAAGGTTGTTGAATGAACCTATTTGTCACGATCCACATTGGCCCCCTATGTCGACGAATTTTCCTTCGGACATACCAAAGTTCGAAGCCAAGCCTAGCGAAGATCCAGGCAATCATGTGACTACCTTCCATCTTTGGTGCTCATCTAACTCATTGAAAGATGAATCCATACAGTTGCAATTGTTTCAATGTACTCTCATTGGGAGTGCTGTGAAATGGTACATTGAGCTCGACCACTCAAGATAGTATTCCTTTGGAGAATTGGAAATGGCCTTTCTAAACCATTTCCAATTACATGTGAGATACGATGTTGGCACAAAATTGCTGGCCAATTTTTCACAGACAAAAGTCGACCATATCTCTGATCACATCCGAGAATGGAGACGTCGAAAGAGTTTAATTAAGGTGCTAGTCCCACCAGCATTCCTACTCGAGTGGTTCCTTAAGTCTTTGGTCCCTTAGTTATCCAAAGACATCGCGACATCAGGAGTGTTTTCCAAAGAAGACGCCATCACGAGAGCTCAACAACTTGAGCTCATCTATTCTTAGTCTGGTTTATTATACGAGATCTTGCTAGATGCGCCATGCTCAATACTTGATAAAACTAGAGAGAGGGATAGACCACATGCTGATGGTATTGTTGGTTCAGCACAAACAAAGCCCGCTGAGCAACTGACGAAGCAGTTGCAACAATTGTCTATACAACACACAGTGGCCAACCAAACTACTGTTTTGGATGCTCTCCCTACTAAAACTTCGGATGTACATACAATGCAATCGACAAATCCAAAGGCCACCCAAAATCCTGAAGGAAATTAAAAACAACGAAAGAAGGGTAAGGGGGATAAGAAACCCACTAATAGTGCTGGCAGGGGAAACACTAAGAAACAGAAGGTGAGGTATCCATGCAACTTGTGCACGGAAGACCACTCGACTCACCAATGTCCTCGACTTGTAGAGGCCCAAAAGTTTGTGACACAACAACAACCTGTTGTGTTAACCAATCCATTTAAGCATGGGAAACACCTAACCCAAGCCTCTACAAACACGGAAGGGGGCAGTCAAGGAGCCTCTCCATCTTCGAACAATCCCGCATCCACAAATGTGTATATGATGAAGGGTGATTCTTTTATATTGACTAGAGCACATGACTACAATAAACGAAGCACTTTTGAGAAGGGAAAAGAAGCTGAACTCCCATCTCTTCCTCTATAGATTGAGAAGACCTTGGGAAAAACAATGACACGCATCCCAAAAGGAGTGTTCAAAAAAGCTTCTCACAACCCAAACTCAAGGGCCACCTAGAACTATTCTATGGTGGAGGGTTTGTTTCAAACCCCTTGTGCGATGTCCTCTTTGGAGGTCCTCAAAATCTTCCCTTCCCAGAGGAAAGCTTTGTTAACCGCTTTAGGATCTAGTGAGACTTGTAATCCGGGTACCATCATGCTGGATACAACCAACTTAAAACCTCGTCTGCCTTACCACGTAGCATTTCAGATAGTAGTGTCTCACCCCACAAAAACGTTTATTCGAAATATTTTCCTCACGGTGGTTGATGAGGGCGCCTTGACATGCATTATGTCATTGGCATGTTGGAAGGCCATTGGCTAGCTTATTTTGTCTCCGTCGCCTACTCTTCTCACTGCTTTCGACGATCGTTCATTCTGACCACATGTTATCATTTTGTCTTTCCCCATGCAGTTAGGAGGGAAGACCATGTGCATCGAGGTAGAAGTAGTCAATGCGTCCCTCAAATATAGTCTCTTGTTAGGAAGGATTTGGACTTATGCCATGCAAGCAGTGGTTGCTACAGTTTTCCAACTCTTGTTTTTTCCACACGAGGACCAGATTGTGACCATTGATCAATTGTCTTTCTCCAGACCTGACCCTTCATTGGGGGTGTTCACGGTCCTGATGATTGATAATACTTAACTAGGTGTAGTCAACGTAGGAGTTGGTTTGTGCCCATATTTGATGGGTACCTTCGATTACCTGCCCCCTCAAGGTGATGTCAAGTTTATATTTGACCACAATAAGGTTGATATTTTCCAGGTTTCGTTGTTTCGCATGAATTACTTCAATGATCCGTGGATACTTTCTTCCCCATTGGCCATGATGGATGGGACAGGGGACATAGGCATGTCCATGCCCTTGTTCGTAGCTAAAGTGGCATAGTCTTTAGTCAAGCAAGCTTCAACCAACATAGATTCAACTCCCGCACAAGAGTTCGATCCACTTCTAGAGCCTATTTGGGCTCAAGGTTCTCTCATTGACACCAATTTGTTAGACTTAGTCTTTCCCTCTGGCGAAGCAGTAATTGAAGAAATGACTAGTCTGGATGAACCTTGGGATGATCTTCATCATAGATCATACTTCCTCCCAGAGTTGAGCAGAAACAAAGCCAGAGAATTCACCTTGACTATGACTGGAGATAGGTCTTGTCCTATTAATCCCTTAGCTACACACAAGGTATATGTTGAGGGTAATATGTAAACCATCACTGAAACCATATCGATAAATATCTCCAGAACCCCTGGCGTCATGGAGAATGTTTTTGTTGGAGCTGACTGCTCCCCCAGAGAGATTCAAATCTACACAGATCTATTTAAAGAATTCTGCGACTTTTTTTTCTTGGTCTTACGAGGAAATGCCAGGCATCGATCCAAAAATAGTCGAACATGAAATCACAAATTATCCAGATGTCAAGCCTGTTCGGCAAAAGCTTCATCCAGTTAATCCCAGGAAAGCAACAACCATTAAGGTTGAAGTTGAGAAACTGCTAAAATCCGGTTTTATCTATCCTATCCATTTGACCCAATGGGTGTCAAATCCTATGTCGGTCAATAAAAAACAAGGCATGATTCGTGTATGTATAGACTTCCGTGATTTGAACAAGGCCTGTCCAAAAGATAATTTTCCCACACCATTCATCGATCAGATAATTGATGAATGTGCGGCTTGCGAGGCCTTCTCTTTCATGGATGATTTTTCGGGATATAATCAAATACAAATCAAAGCCGAAGACCAGCACAAAATGACATTCATTTTTCCATGGGGAACATTCACATATCGTAAGATTCCCTTTGGTCTCAAAAATGTTGGAGTGACCTTTAAGCGGGCCATGTCTTTTTCTTTCCATGACCTCAAGCATATAGTCAAGGCCTATTTAGATGATTTAGCATCTCAATCTCACAAGAGAACAGATCATCCCAAACACCTCTGAATTATCTTTGAGCATTGTCACTACTTCCAAATTCACTTGAATCCAAACAAGTGCATCTTTTTCATAACATCAGGATGTTTGTTAGGTTTCATAGTGTCAACAACAGGGATCATGGTCGATCCTCTCAAGGTTGAGGCAATAATTCAATTGCCTCCCCCACGCACAATCCTTCAACTTCAGAGTCTACAGGGAAAGGAGAACTTTTTAACATGTTTCATCACCAACTGTGTCGAGATCACAAAGGGCTTTATGTGCTTACTGAAGAAAGACTTTCCTTTTCATTGGGACGATGCCGCTCAACACTCTTTTGACGTGTTGAAACAAGCCCTCATGACTACCCCTTTTCTTTGGCCACCTAACTATAACAAAGATTTCTTATTATACCTGGCTGCAGCAGAGTCAACCATCGGCATGGTCTTAGTTCAGGAGGATGACTTGTTCCTAAAATATGTGATTTATTACCTGATCCGAGGCCTCGTAGGACCGAAACTTGATTATTCTCATATCGAAAAACTTGCGTTGGCAACAGTTCATGATGTTCAATGGTTCCGTCATTATGTTCTGTTTCGCAAGACCACCATCATTGTTGTCATGAATCCATTCCAGTACATGTTGACATGATGGGTAATAGGAAGAAAGTTCAGTAGATGGATAGTATTCCTCCAGAAGTTTGACTTAGATTTCATTTCAGTGAAATCCAAAAAGTCACTGGTCTTCGCAGAACTTATTTCAGAACTTCCGGTTGAGTCAGGTGATGTTGTGCCCAAAGAGTCGCCTATCAGGGGAGATATGTTTTTGATCATATCTTTGAATTTCTAGTATGAAGATATACTTATGTATCTCTAGACTTTGAAGTGCCCAACCTTTTCTTCTCGTGATGAGGGTCGATGTATATTCCATCAGGCTAAGAATTATCTCATACTCGATGATACGTTGTATCGGAGAGGTGTAGACTGCATCCTGCACGACGTCTCACTCACAAAGAAGCGGTTATCATTCTTAATGATTGCCATACCGGAGCATGTGGTGGTCATTTTTCTGAGTTGGCAACAGACCAAAAGATTCTATGAGTGGGTTACTTCTGGCTGACACTAATCAAAGATTGTATCGAATCGGTCAAGAAGTGCCACTTGTGCCAGATCTTCTCTCGGAAGATGAGGGCACATCTCGCTCCCATGTTTCCTGTCATCATAGTTAGTCCCTTCACTAAGTGGGGGATTGATTACACTACATGAAACCCTCCTTCAACAAGGGGGCACCATTATATCATCATAGCCGTAGACTACTTCACAAAGTGGGTCGAAGCTATGTCAATGTTTAAAGATGATGGAGAGACTACGACTCTCTTTTTATTCAACCAGATAATAGCAAGGTTTGGCGTCCCAAGAGAGATTGTCACTAACCATGGCAGTCACTTTCAGAACCATACGATGACTGAGTTAACATCAAATCTTGGGTTACGGCAAGAAAATTAGTCACCCTACTAGCCCCAAGCAAATGGTTAGGTGGAAGCTGTAAATAAATCTCTTAAGACCATCCTACAACGAACGATCAACTCAACCAAGTCAAATTGGCATTTGATGTTATACTTGAAATTATGGGCTTACCGAACATCTATTAAGACTGCAACCAGTTTCTCACCTTTTCAACTCGTTTACGGTCTAGAAGCAGTCTTGCCTATCGAATGTCATATCCCGTCCCTAAAGTTGGCAGTACAATTATTGTCAGATACTTGTCTACTTGAAGAACGGTTATTATACCTTGAGCAGATCAATGAACAGTGTCATGATGTGGCCCTGGCCAACAAGGCTCACAAACATAAAGTCAAGTGTTAGTATGATAGGTCTGTTCATCCTTGGATTTTCTCTAAAGGTGACCTTGTCCTGGTCTATGACCAAGATAAGGACTCCCTAGGGGCAGGAAAATTCAAACCCACGTGGTTCAAAAATTTCATCATAAAAGAGGTTCTTAAAAAGGGCACTTATCGTCTACTTGAATTTGAAGGGAATGCTTTGGCAGAGCCTAGAAATGGGCTCTACCTCAAGAAGTATTACTCATAGGCAGGTCACCATGGGTAACTTTTTGTAACATATGTATAGTCTTTGTACTATTTCTTTCTAGTTTCTTTTAGTATTATGGACGTGTCATTTTTGATGTTATATTTCGTCACTATAGCAGATGTCAAGTGAATATGAGGTGTTCATTGGGTACACAGAAGGCGCTAGCCGGCACACTCAGAGGCTTGCCTCCGCAGCTTGGGTAATTTTTACACCTCGGTGCCAGTTATTATCTTCCAGAGGTATATGCTTAGGTGACACCACAAACAATGACACCGAGTATAGAGAAATTATTGAGTTGCTTCATGACTCCTTGTCATTTGGTATCTCTCATCTCTGGGTCTATCTCGACGCTTAGCTGGTTGTGTCTTAGTTAGATAGAGTCTACCGTGTTCATGATCCGACTTTAAACCAACAATTCCTTAGGGTACGTCTCTTAGAATGAAGTTTTCATTATATTACATATTTTCATGTTCCTAGGAGATTAAACCAAATTATAGATACTCTAGCTAATCAAATTTTAGATTGGCATCTTGCACACATATGAAAGGACATACACATAAACATGTAAATACATTTTTAAAGGCAAAAATGGTCCATAAGACACAAAAAGACATAAAAATCCATATATAATATCATAGTCACCAGAGTACATAGGTGGACGCAAGCACCTCAAAAATATGACCAATAACGAGTGATGGGGCTTATGCCCTCACAAAATATATACAAGTAGTGCTCTTAGCACATGAAAAGTCTAACTAAGGTCAGGGCCTGTGGGCCCTGTTGTACTGATCAACAATGTTTTCCAAACGCTGAAACAATCAGACCCACGTCCATGGTGCCCCCACTACATGAGGCTGCATAGATGGTGGTAGATCCTCAATCTCTTCCATAGGGACCATGCGGGTGAGAGAAGTAAAGTTTCACTTGACTCGTCTCAACACCCTCTCAGCCTCCCTGGCTGGAAGCTCTCCTGATGTTGCTAGTCCCCCTGCAGTAGCAGGTGCGGCCCCTGGACAAGGATGACGTCTATTCCTCACATATTCCACAGGTCGCACTAGTCCCACATCTACACACAATAGACACATATCTATCAGAAACTATGGTATAAAAAAAAAATGATATATAACAAAAAAAACATAAAAATTACATATGTTTCACAAAAAAAAATAAAAATTAACAAGACAATGATGTAAACTTACCCATCTCTCCTCGCTCCTCACCAGGAGGTACTGGTATCTCGGGATCTCTTAAGAAATCAATCCCAACATAAGGGTAATCCTATATGACTGGGATTTGTCGTAACAACCAAGTGAAGAAATTATCGTCAAAGGACTCATTGGTCCTTCCACCACCCTGTCATGGTAATCACACTACTCATCTGCAAACTGTAGGGAGAGAGGCCTGATGTCCTCGTACCACTACTCGAGGACTGAAGGTCGAAACTCTTTCAAATAAGAAAGAGCATAGAATGGTCCCAAATCCGAAGTTCCTCTGCATCCACGACTGTCAATCTATCAACTACCTCTTCATACAATCTAGCAATGTTGTGCTCCATTCAAATATTTGTGTATTTAAGCACTAGACTGTATAGTTCATCTGTGCATGGGAGGCCTGATGTAGAGCCACAGAACCAATGATCCACCCAATAAGTAACACAATATCCTGCAGCGATAAGTCAATAATATCGCTTAGGGGCACCTGTGAGTTCGATCGGTCTGTACCATCCTCACAGTAAAGTCCTATCAATTCCGCTATGTTATGCGGCCCTGAAGGAAATGTATGTAAGTTGACTAGTTCCCCTCTCCTAGAGAGGCCAGTCAAAAAATATATGTCCTCTGTCATGGGCACCGGTCACTGCCCCTCTAACATAAAGGCTTCTGCATCCGAATGCCAATAATCAACCAAGGCATTCAGTAGCCTAGGTTGTGCCGACATAAAATGACATAAGAAGAACTTGAGAAACCCACATTGCATCAAGGCAGACACAGCATTGGGGTCTTCCCTGACCAACTCACTAACCTCCTCATGCTCTCTTTCTCTCCAGTGAACATACATCCTGCAAAACACCAAAGTTTAGGAGAGTTAACCCTCGTTTTTAAAATTTTTTCATTCAATAAGGGTGTCCACACAAACTGTAATGCTTATAGTCGTGTGTACACACGTGCAATTTTTACTCTACCCGAATGTACACACGACCTATCCTAAGACAGCCCGTGTGGACCTAGGGCCGACCTTTTGAAGGTCGACGCCCCCCTAAAACTTGGAACCCAAAGAAAAAATAAATATTTAAATTGCAAGAGGAGAGAGTTTATACTTACTTGGTTCAGAGATATGGTCGTTTCGTCCACTGTACGTCCCAGAATCACTACTTTTATCAAAGGGGGTTGTTTTCTCCAGGGTCAGTTTCCAAATCAACAATGGTGATAATGAGCTGCCAACTTCTATTTGTAGACTTTTTG
>JZKD02S2123609.1:90470-157972 GCA_000966675.3 Picea glauca
TGACGTCATCAGTCTATGATCTGAGTATGGGAATGCCTACCTCAGAATTGATATATGTATGATACTCTGCTGATGCTTGATGTTTGCAAGTCTCCGAGTAGATGTGCTTTTGGTTTTTGACACACACATACAGCTTACAAAGTCTTTCGACTGTCACTGGTTCCACTCTCAGACTTTGGGGGGCATTCTTCAAAAGTGTGATTTTGAGAAGCTGATAAGTGTAACTTTCTTCATGAAAATGATCTTAAAGAAGAGTTAGATCTTCCATCATCATGTCATTATCATGTCATCATCTCGATAACCAAAAATGTGGATAACAGTCGTGGAGACTCTGCATTGACTACCATCTATTGAACAAGGCAATGATGAAGAATCAATATCCATTGCCAAGGATTGATGATCTATTTGATCAGATGAAGGGTGTGACGGTGTTTTCAAGGATTGATTTGCGATCAAGGTTTACCTATTATAGATCGAAGAGGATGGTGTCCCTAAGACCTCCTTTAAGATGAGGTTTGGACATTACGAGTTATTGTTTTATTGTTGGACTGACAAACGTCCTTGGGGTATTTATGAAGTTGATGAAAAAGGTGTTCCGCGAGTACTTGGACAAGTTCATCCAAGTATCCATTGACGATATTCTGATTTACTATCGGATGACAGAGGAGCATGACGAGTACTTGCGCTTGGTACTACAGTGTCTGCTAGAGCACAAATTGTGTGGGAAGTTTTCCAAATGCTCATTTTATCAATTGAAGATTCACTACTTAGGGCATGTCATCTCCAGTGAAGGTATCACTATGGATACAACAAAGGTCGAGGCTATTATGGAATGGCCTGCACCGACGAATGTACCGGAAGTGCGTAGCTTCATGGGTTTAGCAGGATACTATCGATGGTATATCGAGGGATTTTCGAAGATAGGAAATCCAATCATGGAATTGAAGAAGAAGAAAAATAAGTTTGTTTGGACCAAAAAATGCGCGGAAGAATTTGGGAGGCTCAAAGAGATATTGACAACAACACCGATACTAAAGGTCCCTGACATGGAAATGGACTTCTTGGTATGCATTGATGCATCTAGGGAAGTCTTGGGCGGTGTCTTGACATAAGACGGTCGAGTGATTGCTCACATCTCAAGGAAACTAAAAAGGCATGAGGAGAGCTATGTGAGGCACGATTTGGAGTTGTTAGCCATTGTTTATGCCTTGAAGGTTTGGAGACACAACCTAGTTGGATGAAAATTTGAACTAAAGACAGACCACTGTGGACTACAAAACATGTTTATGTAAAGATACCAGAACGTGAGACAATGAAGTTGGTCGGAACTTCTTAGTGAGTATGATTTGAGATTTATTACATAAAAGAAACAGTGAATCGAGTGGTAGATGCCTTGAGTCAGAAACCACACATCTTTTCGGTGTTGCCTCTTCAGACGAATCTACGTGAAAGGATTCTAACTTTACAGTGCGATGATGCATGGTAAAAAGAGTTCAACGATTTTATCGGACTAAACACAATGATGGTACCAAGATTTGAAGGATTTACGTTGAACGATGATGGACTACTGAGATTTAAAAATCAAATTTAAGTACCACTAAATGACGTGCTGAGGAGTTTGATCCTAAACAAGGCTCATAGAGCAGTGTACATGGCTCACCCAGGAGTCACAAAGATGAGGGTGGACCTTAAACCCTTATTCTTCTGGAAGGGAACGAAGGCAGACATAGTTAACTATGTGGCTAGATGCCTAGAATGTCAGCATGTAAAGGTTGAACATAGACATCCGACAATATTACTACAAGCACACGCTATTCCAAAATCGAAATGGGAGGTTATTTCGATGGATTTAATTATTGGATTTCCACGGATGGCAAGGAGACATGACTCAATTTTTGTAGTAGTTGACACTCGAATGAAGAGTGGTCACTTTATGCCTGTGCGTATGATGTAACATGCACCTAACTTAGCTAGAGTTTTCATCACTAAGATTGTGAGGCTGCATGGCATGCCTTATGGAACTATGTCCGATTGAGGATCAACGTTCACTAGATGATTTTGGACTAGTTTCCAAGAGGCCTTGGAAACCTGACTTAACTATAGTACTGTGTATCGCTCGAAGACTGATAGGCATATCGAATGAATGAACCAGACCTTGGAAGACATGTTGCACATGTACGTGATGGACCAACATAAGCGTTGGGAAGAATTATTGCCACCGGTAGAATTCACTTATAACAATAGCCACCAAAGCGCCATTAAGATGGCGCCTTTCGGGTTTCCTTATGGGCGACCGTGTCATATGCCTTTGAGTTGGGATTGGCTTGAGGATAGGGTCCTGGTGGGGCGGGAAGTGATACAAGAATTAGAATATTAAATGAAAACTATATGACAAAGGATCAAGGAAGCGCAGGATCGACAAAAGAGTTATGTCGATGCACATCATGTCGACCATAGTTACGTTGTGGCGATCGAGTATTTTTATGGTGGAAATCGAATAAGAGTTCGATCAAGTTCAGGAAAGGGGCTAAAATATCTCGTAGGTTCGTGGGATCCTACGAGACGGTGGAAAAGAGAGGCCCATGGCCTAATGACTAGCCTTTCTTGATTCTTGAGGCGTATGCACAATGTCTTCCATGTCTCTGTTTGATACATTATGGCTAGTAATCCTAAACTTGTTTTGACCTAAGCACCTTGCGGGGGTCAGATGAGGGTGAGCTCAAGGCTGAGTCGATTCTCATCCTATATCATCGCATTCGAAAACGACGACATCGAACAGTAGATGAGGTCAAAGTCCAATGGGACAACTATGGTCTGCACTCGACGACCTCGGAGGACGCATATGATATGTGCCAACGGTTTCCATTTTTGTTGGATAGATAGACTTGGGATACTGTGATACACATTATTTCAACACTTATATACTATGAAACTTTGGGACGAAGTTTATACCAAGAGGGGTTTTATGTAACATCTCGCTCTTGCACGCACTGATCGAACTTATCCTGAAGGACACTTGCTCACAAGTGATTCAGATTATTATACTTTTGGGCATTTGATTTATGATTATGAGGCATTATGAATTGATGACATATTATTTGGCTGCATTGACATAGATAGGTGCTATTGACTCGATTTTCCTGAGTGTGCAGGATTTTGGACCTCGAGGATGCAGAGGCATTGATGGAACCCCTTGGACTTTGGATCGAGTCAGGGAGTGGACTATTGGATTTTGATTTTTGTATATATGACATTTGTGCATATGATTAGATGATATGATTATGGATATATTTCTGACATGATTCATTGATGATGCAGGCAGACGATAGCTTGTCGACCAGACTCACATGTGGAGTAGAGGGGTCACGCACGACTACCAGAGACGTTGAAGGAGAGGTGTGGACAACAACCCTGCCACAACCTACTAGCACTCCCGCCGTGGTTCAAACTGTAGGTTAACGACTACCTAGTTCGAGAATACCCACGATGTTGTGAGGGAAGACTGCGACAGTCGCTCACGATGGTTGTAAGGGGTGCACAATCAGTCAGGGGCCTTATTACTTAAAGGCCCTTAGTCTCCCACAAGATCACATAGTGTAGTATTGACTCTAGGGGTTTTTGATGCCTACCAAGTTAGTCAAGAGGTGAGTGACACCCTTGGAGCACGAAGTGCATCCTGAAGGGCACATCGCACAAGAAAAACAAAAGGAGGTGAGTGGCACCCTTGAAGCACGTAGTGTGTCCTGAAGGGCACCTTGCGCAAGGGAAACAATGTGAGGCGGGTGGCACCCTTGGAGCACTTAGTGTGTCGTGAAGGGAACGTCACATTGTTAATTAATAAATGGATAAACCTAGATGGCCCCAGGATGAATAACGTGCTAAGAATGATTCAAAACAATTTCCCTAATAAAATTTTTCCCAACTTAGTAAAATAAATTTTAGGATTAAGTGATACTTGTGATAAAAAAATATCTATTTACATAAAACTAAAACTAAAAATAAATAAATAATAATGATAATCATCTTTAATCATGAGACGAGAAGGGGGTAAGTAATTCATTTAATTTATAAAAATCTTTTTGGGGATAAAAATTTAAAAAGGGGAAAAGGGGAAATAATTGTTTTGTCATTGATTCTAATTAAAATTTATTAATTAAAAAAGGAAAAAGGGAGAAATTTGATTTTCTTCACCCGCCATTTTGAGTTTTAAAGGAAAAGGGAAAGATGGAAATTTAAAAGAATTAGGAAACTAGGAAAAAGCAGGAAACATAAAAAGAAAGGGGAAACACAAGGAAAAAGTAGAAAGTCTAACTTATTAAGGTATCTAGAATTTAAGAACTTTCTAAATTAAAATCAACTAGTAAATTAGTAAGGGGGAAAGCCATTAAAACTTGTAAGGGAATATGGGAACACCTAGGAGCGATTCTAGGAGTGCTTTTAGGTGGGTGAGGGAAATAGGAGTAATTAATTAATTAATGAAATTAATTTATGGTGCAATGAAGGGGATGGGTGACACTTGTACGTGGAGGATTATTATGAATTAAATTATTGAACAATGAATTAAATGGGATTTTGGGAAAGTAAATGACTTACAAAATCTGTATAAAGGAGGGAGGAGGAGGATGATGGATCTCTTCGGTGACACGTAATGTTACGCTGTAGAATTTTAGACTTGACTGAATTAGCTTGTGGGAGTCGGGATTCCTAGCTCGGTGAGGAGTGGTAGCTTGGCCTTGCGAGGCGAGCTGGGAGCTAGCTGATCTCTGGTTCAGTGTGCGTGGTCCCTTTACAGCTCAGGGGGATAAGGGGGAAGAAGAGTACCCATAGCGTTGGATGGGAGGTACTGGTGAAGTCTCATTTTTCGGCAAGTGGGAGCTGCACGGAGCGCGTAGAACAATGACTCATAGCTGACGACTTTGGATACAGTACACTTCCTTTATTTTTTCATGGTAAATTATTAGTCTACTTTACGATTTTAGTTCTGTATTTTTAACTATGTAAAGAAAATGATTGACTTAGCATTTTAATTGAGAACCGAATCTCCCCCATAGCCTTAAGCTCATTGTTAATTGATTCCATTAGCCTTCGATTCCCTGCATGTTGTGACCGTGCTATGGTTTTATTGATTTGTGATGAGTTTGCACTTCATATTTCGACTTCATCCCTATCTCATCGGTCCTCACCTTAGTAGTCGGCCAGGAGTCATATCAACGGTCGACACTTCGGTGTTAATAGACCTATAGATCCTAATGCCCTTCTTTTATGTGCGTGGATGATGAGTGACAGATGTTTCTATCGAGCCGTCTAGCACTGTGAATTATTCCTGGTCGAGTGATTGTCTTGTGCCTTGTTGTGATTGATTACCTCTGCTATTGTTATCTCTTCCCGCAACGAACCACCTTAGATCCTCTACGTTGAACTCTACATTTTTAATACCCTTCCTGGCGATGATTTAAGTCTGGGTTTTTAATGTTTTCCCGACGAATTTACTATGTGGTCTTTATACATCTGGTCCGCCTTTTTCTCTGCAATTTTTCCTCTACACAATGATATTTTGATTAATTTAGCTTGCATAATTGCCCACTCGAATGACAATTTATAAATTATTTTGGGCGGCGTTTTTGGGTGTATTGGCTGGAGACATTTCTTGGTATACTCTGCGATCTTCACCCTTCTTTTTGACTGAATTCATTACCCTATTTGGTGAATTTTCGAGGAATTTTTATTACTGTTGGGACTGCGATTTTATTTAAAACTCTGCGATTGAATGGCAATGCACCGCAGTGAATTTCTTGGCAGACAACAACATTCTACTCCTTGAATTTGGCATCATGCCCAGTTTTTATATTACTACGTTTTTTTGTAACCTCTGCGTTTAACAAGTTGTCTTAGTGTTTGTTTTGTTTTTCCTGCATCTGGATTGATGAATTTCATATCTCAAATTACTCTGCAAGTTTTACTTCATACATCAATTTAATTGACTGCATTCTCAACATCGGTTTAGACTACGTTCCAACACCTAGCTATGCAGAGTTTCCATCTTATTTTGAACTGCGTTTTATTATTTGACTGCTCCTGAACATGTATCAAATGTTTATGAGACAACGTTTGTAGTCAGTGAAATATTAGTTAAATTATAGCAATCGATTTACATTCAATTGATAGTGATAGCATGCAACGATTTAGTGGTAAATAGTGGTTTATGGTGGGTGAAATTTTATTGTGTATGGATAGTGTGAAAGGGCGTTTTTTCTATGCGAATGATGTGGTTTCTGAGGCATATTGGTGGTGTTTTTAACAACAACGGATCCCCCTTGATTTTTACAATGTTTAATTATCATGCAGACATCAAGTTTTGATATCCAACCTTTGGTATGCATGACAGTAGTAATATCATGACTCATCCATTTAAGATACACGATAGACTGTGATTTGACACCTCCAGACCCCGTTGGGAAATTCTTACCTGCGCAGAAAATTGTGTGACTGTGGGTAGCATCCTTGATTTTCTCAAAACTGCAATTTACCTTGTGACTGCGTTGAATTCCATCACTTAAATGATAACGATGGGGGGGACAACATATTCCTTTATTACCATATTTATTTCGATTAAATTAATTATGCTGGTTAGTATGACAGTGTTTCCCCCTTTTACATAAATTAACGTAGGGATTTCCGTTGTTCTACGATTCCGTCCAATAATGACAACTCTAGCCTTTATTATTGACTGCGATAGTAGATTTATATACAAATTTAATATATTTTTAATAGACAACCTATTGTTTATTTGCACAATAGTTTTTTTTTTAAAACAACCAACGCATGGGTTATTAGACAATGTGGACATCCTTGGTTAGACCACGTTTCCATATGTCAGCATGCTTATTTAATCCCTTGCAATTTCCTTTAATGTTTTGCTAACCTTTCTTAAAGGTAGCGTTATAACTGAGAGTTATCACCGCGATTCCATTGTATTGATATTTTCTCTCTGGTTTTCAGTTTTAAAATATTTTGAAAAGATTAGCAAGTCCAGGTTATGCATCAAGGTCTAGTTGTGTGCAGGAGTTGTTCTGTAATAAAAACAAAATTTGGTATGAAACTCATTTTCTAACTTGAAGGGTCTTATGTTTTACCTAGTTAGTTATTCGTTTCACCTCAAGGAGTTAGGTTGTCAAATTGCTTAATGATAACTAGTTAGTGTAAGCATACATGATGGTTTGGGGATTGGAGCCCAACGTTATTTAAGTAACTAGGAAGGTTTTGGGTTAACCAACTCTTATTCTTTTTAAAGTTAAGTGATAATAATAATAGAAAAGTTGGTCAAGGTTGAGATAGTTAATTTAACCAATATTTAATAATTAGTAAGTATTAAACCTTTACCCCAATGAATGCTTATACTTGTAAAGTTTCGTTTCAGGAACTTGAAGGTTCCTTGTATCATAAAAGTTGGAGTTGCCTCATGATAAGATCATTGTTGATGCAGTGGCGTAACCTTGCACCTTCAGATGATTTGTAATTGGTGGTTGGTCTTAGCGGTTTCACCACATGTGGCCTTGTAGGAAACAAAAAATCCTTTGGCTAGTTGTGCTTTTCTTTTTGAGTGAGATCCCTTTTCTTCTTGTCATCCTCTGGTGTCTCGTCGACTTGTTGTTGTGGTATGGGTGTCATTTTCTTCGGTATTTGGCTCCTAGTGCGTCAGATTTATCTAGAGTCCTCAGTCTAGATAGGATGTGTTATGCCAAGGTTATTGATGCATCTATCACCTGGGGATGACATGAATCGTGATGAGGGGATCATGGCATGCCCTATTGGATAGCGAAAAATGAGAACTTGGATGGAGTCGATGCATTCTTTGAGAGTTTTTTCAAGCATTGTAAGTTTCTTTTGGCGCATGGGTGGAACTCCTTCATGTGTTTGGTTCATGCACCTTGAGGGTCTAGTCTTTTTTTTCAAGGTCGTTGTGTCAGGAGGGAATGTTGTCCCTTAGCTCATAGGCGTGTCTTGTTTGCGTCAAGCAGGTAGTTGTTCCTCATTGTTCTACGCATGTTTCTCCCAATTGCCCTTATGCCAGTGCGTGGAGTTATTGTTACCTGTTGGCTAGACTACGTTCTTTCATTTGTTGTTAGGGTGTGGTTAAACTATTGTCGTCGTTGCATTCTTGCCTAAAACAAGAAAAAAAAAATTGCACTTCTGCTTCGCTTGTAGTCGTAACGATGGGGTCGTTACATAAAAATTGGTACTCCATTCTCATAATAATCCATGATATCCTTCCATTATTTAAATTGTTTCCTAAAGGAACCTCACTATGATACCAATTGTTGGATTACTGAGAGGTGGGGTGAATAAGTAATAGAGCAATTCAATCCTTTTGAACCACAATATGCAAGTGTTATATCAATGTAGAATTATCATCCAATAGTTGCAGAGTAAATAAACAATGAACAAATGAGAAATCATACACATACACAGTACACCAGTGTTTTTACGTGGAAACCCAAAGTGGGAGAAAACCACAGAATGATTTTTTCTTATATGTCTTTAATAATTAAATTCATTGGAATCACCAACTTCCTTTGTTTTCCAGCTGCAACTGGAAGGAGGCTCCAACCCCCTAATTTCTCAGGCTACAACCTGAGGGAATCTCCAACTCCCCAATTCTTTGTCTACAACCAGAAGGAGGCTATAACCCCCTACATTCTTTGTCTACAACCGAAAGGTGGCTACAACCACTTGTCCTTGCCTCGTCCAACTGTCCTAATGTAGAAATAGAATGATGGAACCAATGTCACGCTATCACTATGAGATATATTGCTATATACCTGTAGCAATCAACCTACACCAAACCACCTGTACCAATAACCTTAACCATGCATCAACCCTCCATCAACATATACCTCAACCTGTAATAAAATTGTACCATAAAAAAGTGCATCAACCATGCACCAACCTATACCTCCACCTATACTATGAATAAGTGCATCAACCATGCACCGAACTTGTACAAATAACCTGTCACAACAACCTATCCAAACATCCTATCATAACACCCCGTCTCATCAATATTATCAACCAAATCAGATCTACTCACCAAGATCAATCACCAAGAAAACTCTCAAAGATGTGCATCAACCAAAAACAACAACTCATAATCATCACGAAGATCAATATGTGTTTTTAATAATATACCAATACAAGTATGTTACATCATCCATAAACCATGTGTCAACAATACTACTAAGAAGTGCCTCCAACCATGTACCAAGTATGTACCAATCATGTATCAACTACTCATCAACTATGACTCATCAATATGTACCAACATCATCAACTATACACCTCATGTATGTGCCAACTCATCAACTACTTGTTTCAACAATGTACCCAACATGTACCTCAACAAAATCCCTCATCAATTTCATCCTTCAAATCTGATTTGTAACTCTATAATAGACCTGGGGTATATGATCACATACCTACAAACCTTCCTTAACTTTAACAACAAGAGACTAGCATTTTCATCAAACTTTTCTTTAGTCTCATATGACTAGTTTTGGATCAGTCAACAACCCTAACTTGAAATAATCATAACTATGTACCTGTAATGAATAAAGATCTAAAAATAGTACATAATGTTCTTCAGTGTGTTTTATGCAATTTCTCTAGGTGTCACTACTTGGAACCTCTCAGAAAATGAAGTTATAGCAAAAATGACATACCTTGTTGAATTTTGGCTTATTCTAGAGAGCGAACTTGTAGAGGATGCCCCACACATAATGTTTTTTGTATGGATCTGAAAATTTTACATACAATAATACAAACTATACTCTAACCAACACATTTTTTCTTACTAAATTTGGATCTGTTATGAATAATTTACAACATTTTTACCTGAAACACTTGTTTTAGACTAGTTTTGGGACTAGCCACAAACCCTATTTTCCACGGAGTGTAACTCCAAAAATACAACAACCCACAAGATTTAATTTGTACCAAAACTACTTGGATATGTTTTCTCAATGGATTCTCAATTTCACCGTCTGAATCATTCTATAAAGAAAGTTATTGAGAATGGTGAGATGACCTGTAAATAACATACCTTAGAAAGCATCATCAAAAGAATTTATCCTCCCTTGAATTTCGACCTTCTTTACTTCAACTTCCCTCTGAAATTGGACTTAGATATCCTTTGGTTACCTCAGTCACCTGCAGATATTCAATATTCTCAAGTGTGATTAAAATGAGAGAGAATTTTCTCTTATTTATATTTTCATGTAGCTTCCTCAAGGGGTTACCTTTTAACCATGTTAACCCACTTTCCTTATTTTAGGGTTAACCAATTTCCAACCACTTGTCCAATTAGTAATTTATCCATTAAATTTATTATTTAAATAATTTATTTTGTATCCACTTTGACTTATAGTACACTCATCACTTCACTTTACCCCAAGGGGTTACCTTCTAACCCTCTTAAACCACATTTCTTATTTTAGGGCTAACCCACTTTTAACCAATTGTCAACTTAGTAATTTCTCCATTAACTTTATTATTTAAATAATTTATTTTGTATTCATTTTGAATTATAGTACACTCATCACTTCACTTTATTATTTACCTTCTAAAAATCTTTTAAACCACTTTGACTACTTTGACCTTTTGGGGCTTCTAGATGACTCATGAGAGTTCTCCAACTTCACATGGCCACAACTCTCTAACCGTGAGGAGTTATGTGATGTTCCACATACCACCGGAAATGACATGACATTTACTACCCATATATAATAGTATCACCTTCAAATATATTAAAATTCATACCATTATACATCAAACAAACTTGGGTCCATTACCCAAATCTTTGTGCTACCACAATTCGCTACCAGGCTTTCTCCAAGGGTTGACATCAATCACTAACGGTTGAAATGAATCTACAATATCACTCTCCAATAGTTGACATCAATGAAAACCAACAATGCATACCAAATGTCCATCAAGATAAGCCAACTATTTGACGATTACTACATTAATCATTATTTTTTTAAAAATTTGGGTGTTTGGTGATGTTACAAATGTTATTAGAGCATGGTTCAGACACTATGGCCTTATGGGCTCAAAGTGAACAAATATCATTTTGCTTATGAATATGTTAGCTTATGAAACTATTGAATATCTATTAAAAACAAAATATTGATTTTAAGTATGTTCTACACTTGTCAGAAACAAAAATTGGACATTATGGCGGAAGAAACCAAAAAAACAACACCAAGTGGACTAGAGATGATTTAGAATTGAATAGTGAGCCACCTCAGGATAACTCTCTAGGATTGCTTGAAACTATCAGGAGTATAAAATAAGAATTGCAAAGTATTAAAGAAGATAACGATAAGTTGTTGAAATCTAGTAAGGAACAAGAGGAATTAAATGAGATCCTACTTTTTTTTCCCTTGGAATACATCCTTGGGAAACCCACTAGGAACTTTCCCTCATTTCGAGGATGGTACCCAGGGTAAACCAGATTTTGTAGAAAGCCAAGGCTTTTACGATAGTATTTTCATTTAAGAGCTCAACATGTCACTTGTGAGAATTGAAACTCGTTGGGGGGCAAAACCCCTCAACACAAACCACTCGGGCTAAACCTAATTGACTATAAGAACCTACTTAAGAACATGACTGGAATAAAATAGAATAAGAATGTAGGAAAAAACTCTAGCAATGATAAGAAATAAGTCTCCAATGACGATTATCATAAATGAAAGGAACAACTAGTATTCAATGATAAAATATAATTTTTGACTAAAGAAGGTAGTGAAGATAGTTTTGAAAATAGAACTATACAGAAGAAAACACAAAATCAAGAAAGGAAAGTGGCATGATAATGAATTATTGGTGAATTTAAAAAGATCAGACCTCCTAGTTTTGATGGTGAGTATGAATAAGGAGAATCATCTTGGATTTTGAACATGGGAAAGTATTTTTCAGATTTATAATTATTTAGGGAACTTAAGGGATAGATTGACTGTGTATTAGTTGAATGGTAAAGATACCATCTAGTGGCAAGAGACAAAAACAGTGAACAAAGTTAGGAGCAACGAACTAACATGGAAAATATTTTAAAAGTACTTCAAACAAAAATATTTAATAGAAAGATATTATGACAAAAAAGCTAAGGAATTTCATGAACTTAAGCTAGGACACATGACGATAGAAGATTTTGTCACCAAATTTGTTAATCCGATGAGATGCATACCTTACCTTAGAGAGGAAAAGGAAAAGGTACAATTGTTTATGAGATGCATGCCTTAAGAATATAAGGATAAAATTGAGTTCCTTAACCCTAAAACAATGGATGAAGTAATAAGACACGCTAAGTGTTATACTCAATTTAAACAGAGGTATGAAAATACAAAAACATGGCAGAGTAAGAATAAGGAAAAAATTTTTGACCCAAGAAATTAACAGTTTAATCATCCACGTCATCCATCACATAGTGCACTGGTTAGAAAATCCAAGTTTAGTGGTCAACAAAAAGAAAAAATGAAAGTTCTAGAATGGGCTAGACTGGTCATGTATTAGTTGAACGGTAAAGCTGCCATATGGTGGAAAGAGACAAAAAAAGTGAACAAAGTTAGGAGCAACGAACTAACATAAAAAAATATTTAAAAGGTACTTCAAACAAAAATATTTAATAGAAATATATTATGATGAAAAAGCTAAGGAATTTCATGACCTTAAGCTGGGAAAAATGATGATAGAAGATTTTGTCACCAAATTTGTTAATCTGATGAGATATCTAACTTACCTTAAAGAGGAAAAGGAAAAGGTACAATGGTTTATGAGCTTCCTGCCTCAAGAATATAAGGATAAAATTGAGTTCCTTAACCCTAAAACAATGGATGAAGTAATAAGACACACTAAGTTTTATACTCAATTTAAATAGAGGTCTGAAAATACAAAAACATGGCAGAGTAAGAATAGGGACAACAATTTTGACCCAAGAAATTAACAGTTTAAGCATCCACGTCATCCATCCGACAATGCACTGGTTAGAAAAAACAAGTTTAGTGGTCAACAAAAAAGTGTATCAATTCAAAATAGTAGTCGAATGACAGATTCAATGAACAATCTAGTTAGACCACCACTGTAGTGTTGGGGTTGCAAAGGACCTCATATGTATAAAGATTATCCTTTAAATAAAAACAAAAACTTGGCAATGCATAACATTTAAGAATCAATGACAATTAATGACATGGAACGATGTACCCATAATATTAATGCAACGTTCGAGAATCGACAGAGTGATCATCATTCCTCCATGATAGAAATTGAAGGTATGATTAACCAAAAATCTGTATCTATTTTAATTGAACCTAGTGCAACTTTTAGTTATGTTTCCCCTACTATAGTAGAAGAATGTAAACTGAATAAAGTTAAGCATAAGAAATATTGGTTAGTACAATTAGCTACTAGTACGAAATGAAAGGTTGTAGAGTTGGTCAAGGAATGTATAGTAACTATAGATGGGATGGAAACTAAAGTAGATTTAAACATATTACCATTGGGATCCTATGATTTACTCATAGGAATGGATTGGATTTAAAAACATGTTTCTATTGTAGATTGTCGAAACAAAACTTTCGACTGTTTAGATGAACTTGGGCAAGGAAAAAAAATCAAGGGAATACATCGTGGTGTGTTAGTAAGACAAATTTATTCTTTACAGTTGAAAATAAATTCAATAAAGGGTTGTGAAATTTATGCTCTATATATAAATGAAAAATGAGACAAAGTGTCTAAAAATATGTTGACTGATGATCCTATATTGCATGAGTTTTAGGATGTATTTTAGAAAGAAATTACAGGACTACCTCCTAGAAGGGATATATACTTTACAATAGATATAGTACCTAAATCTTCATTGGTGTGTAAGGAACCCTACAAAATGAATGTTCTTGGGTTGACTAAACTAAAAATGCAGCTCCAAGAATTAATGGATAAACAGTAAATTAGACCAAGCGTGTCGCTGTGGGGAGCACCAGTCCTGCTTTTGAAAAAGAAGGATGTAACCTTTAGTATGTGTATTGATTAGATAGAATTGCATAAAATGACAATCAAGAATAAGTATCCTTTACGTCATATTGATGACCTGTTTGATCAGGTTGGAGAGGCTAAAATATGTTCAAAAATAGGCCTACGATCGAGATACCAAAAGGTTAGGATTAAAGACGAAGAAATTCATAAGACTGATTTCAGAACCCGATATAGACATTATGAGTTCATAGTGGTACCCTTTGGTCTAACTAATGCACCTGCGACATTATGTGTCTAATGAACAATGTTTTAAGGAAGATTTGGACAAGTTCATGACAGTGTTCATATATGCCATCTTAATTTATTCCAAGATGAGAGAAGAACATGAAGAAAGCTTAAGATTGGTTCTGCAAACATTAGGAGAGCATCAATGCTAAAATTTTATCAAGAAAAAGTGCAGTATTTAGGACATGTGATTTCAAGAGAAGGAATTTCAGTTGAACCTGAAAAGGTAAAATCCATTTTAGATTGGCCAGTTCCAAAGGATGTTTTAGATGTGCGATCCTTTATGGGTATTATAGGATATTACTGTAGATTTATTTAAGGGTTTTCAAAATTGGCTCATCCAATCACCTCTTTATAGAAAAAGGGAATCAGATTTAAATGGACTGAAAAGTGTCATGAAAATTTTGAGAAATTAAAATAGTTGTTAACAACTGCACCTATTTTAAGAGTAACAGATCCACATAAGGACATTGTAGTATGTAAAAAGGCATCAAAGGAAGGACTAGTGGGACTGTTAATGCATGATAGGTATGCAATTGCACATGAATCAAGGAATTTAAAGTCTCATAAATAAAATTATTCACCTAATGATATGGGATTTATTGCTATTATACATGCTCTAAGAATGTGGAGACATTATCTGTTAGGAAAGATTTTTTTATTGAAAACAGACAATGTCAGTCTCAAAGACTTTTTTGATCAAAAGCACTTAAATGAAAAACAGGCTGGATGCTTGGCTTTCCTAAGTGAGTTTTATTTTGAAGTATAACACATTAATGGGAAGGAAATAAGGTAGAAGATGCACTCAGTAGGAAGTTAAATGTAATTTTTAGTAGTAATATACAATATGGTTTAAAACAAAAAATTGTGACAGCAACAAAAAAAGATGAGGAATACAAGAAAGTTCTTGAAAAATTTCAAAATAAACAACTAAATAACAAAGAAGCAAAGTTTAGTTGCATCCAGGAGGATTTAGTATTGTATAAGAACAAAATTTATGTACCAAACAGTACATAACTGAAAATTTTAATACTGGAACAAGTACACAAGAAACCATATTCAGGCCATCCCGACTATCAAAATACAATAACAACTTTAAAGAAAGAGTATTTTTGGCCAACAATGAAAACAAAAGTAGCTGAATACCTTGCTAGGTGTCTAGAGTTCCATCAAGTTAAGGATGATCATGACTACCTGATTAGAATATTGCTTCCTATACTATTCCAAAATGGAAATGGGAGTTAATCAATATGGATTTCATCATTGGATTACCTGCAACTAAGAAACATAAGAATTCTATAATGGTTGTAATTGAAAAACTTACAAAAGCAACACACTTTATTCCAGTAAAATCTACTCACAAGGCTATAAATATTGCAAAGTTATTTATGAAAGAGATCTTCAGAATGCATGGTCTACTTAAAAAAAAAAAAATTTGAAAGAGACACAAAGTTCTCTTCCAACTTCTGGAAAACTATTTTTAGTGGTTTGGATACACAATTGAGTTTTAGTATCACTTATCATCCTAAAACTGATGGGCATACCAAAAGGATTAACCACATTCTTGAGGATATGTTGTGAATGTGTGTTATCGTCTTCCCAACAAAATGGGAAGATTATATTCATTTGGTAGAATTCACATACAATAATGGTTTTTAGTCATATTTAAAGATGAGTCCTTGTTATATGAAAGAAGGTGTCAAACACCTGTGAGTTGGGACAATCTAGTATACAAGATCATTTTAGGGCTAGACATGTTAAAGGAAATGGGAAAGATAGTTCAGAAATTAAAAAAAAAATTGAAAATTGCATAGGACAACCAAAAGAGTTATGCAGATCTAAAAAGGACACACATAGAGTTTAATATTGGAGATCATGTCTACATGAAATTGAAACCCAGAAAGAGTTCTTGTTGCATTATTTTTTCATTGATGTCAAAGGATTGATGTCAAAGAGTTGATGTCAAGTATTTTCATTGTATCATTGATGTATTTATTGTTGGATCATGTGGTCATAGATGTAATTGTTTTCCGGGGGATAATGTCATGAGGTGTCATAGTGATGTGTTTTCATGGGTTGATGTTCCATATAGATTGATGTATAGATGGGATGATGTAAATGTTGGTCATTTTTTTCTTGTCATGGTTAATAAGAAGTACCAATGAACTTCGAAGTGGTCCACTTATGGTGAAATCCCTCATGGGAAGATGCTTTGCAAAGTCCAAATGGTTAGGTGGTTGAGAAATCCTAGCAATATGGTTAGGGAACCCAAGTTTTTTTGAGGGATAATGTTATGAATATCAGTGAATTTTTTAGTGAGACTAATCCAAATAAATAGTTCTCGTCATGCCATTTACGATGATATGTGGAACATCAAATAACTCCTCATGGTTAGAGAATTATGTCCATGTGAATTTGGAGAACCCTCGTGCATTGTCTAGAAGCCCTTAGAAGGTCAAGAAGTCAAATTATTCTAGAAGCTCCTAGAAGAAGTTGACTAGTCAAAGTGGTTAGTCATGGGTTAAGTGGTTGCAACAAGAAAACAATTAAAAGTAAATTAGTTGCAACCAGAAGTGGAGAAGTTACTATTTGTGGAGAAAACGGTTATAAGTGGACAAGTGGTTAGAAGTGGGTTAGCCCCAAAAAGAAGGAAGTTGGTTAGAGTTGGTTAGATGAGGAAGCTACTTGGAGAAGTATAAATAAGAGAACAAGGGTATCTTATGTATGAATCTCTTGAGTATATTGAATATCTATGATGGTGAAAGATTCATTACAGGTACTCATGGATGCATCAGAATTTCTGTAAGTCTGAGGTTTTGACGATGAAAGTTTCAGAGGTTCAAAAAACCCTAATTTTATGAAGTAGTACGCAAGATGGAGTGGTCTAGGGGTGTACATATGCAGACTGAAGGAGATAAAGGCATGTACATTTTGGAATGACTTTAAAAACTTGAGCAAGTACTGGTGCCAGGTTCCTGAAATCTGAAGCACGTTCCATATCAACATTTTATATGTTCAAATCTGCTACAAAGGTTCTAGTATGGGTACATATTGTCTTGATGTTTTTATCATGGTATGGTGAATTCTTGAGGCATTCTTTGTATGGTTGTATTGATGTATGAATATGGTAGTTGGTTGGTTGAGTAGTTCAGTTCTATTATGATTGAGAGATATCCATTATCTGTGATGGTGTATGGTTGAGGAGCATGCATAGGTTGTGTGCTGGTATAGATATGTTTGTGATTGGTTATAGTATAGATTGGGAAGTGACAGGAAGATTTCAGTGGCAGGTCACAAGTGGATGTGACAGAGGAAGAAAGGGTCTTACGGGCCAGAAGGTTGAAGCTTCAAAAAACCTGGTTTCTGAAGGTGTATGCAGGCTGACAGAAGGAAGAGCATGTACATATATGTGATGCAGTATAGGTAGGTCGCATACATACACATGTTTCACTATTGATAGGTCACGTACTTGTTGGAAGTTTTGGTTCTATCCACAAGAAGGGTCTTGTACTTGAGGGTTGGATTTCTCACATCTAAGTTGGTTTTGAGATCTACAAGATGAGTCTTGCATTGAGAGTTGGTGATCTTGTGGAGTTGTTACTCTTTTCAGTTGATGCTGATAAACCCCAAGGATTGTAGTCCATAATACAAAACAAACTTATAAATATATATTGTTTTATTTATGGTGATGGTTTATTAATGATGTTTGCTGCTGAGATATGATTACAAACAAACAACTAGTTATAAATTAAAGTAATGAATATTGATAACAAATGTGTTTTGTAAACAAGTTGCAAAAGAGCCCTACATTGATTCACCCCCCCTGCCCCCTTCTCACCATGATCAGTGTGTCCAACAATTGGTATAAGAGTCTCCCTTCATCAATATAAGCCTTACAATCTTGAAGGAGAACCATGGAAACACAAATGGATGAACATGTAGATGAAGTTCCCCTCTTTAATGAGATAGATTACATGTCATGGATAATAGAAATGAAAGGTTTTTTGAAGGAAAAAGGAGAAGGTGTTTGGAATGAAACTATTGGTGGGCAAGTTCCCATGATAATAAGTCAAAGTTTGCAGCAAAAAAAGAAGAAAAGAATAACGATGCATTAGCTCTCAAGACCATTTTCAATGGAATCTCAAGTTCTGTCAAATAAAGCATGGGACAATGTACTTCTGCCAAGGATATATGGTTGAAGCTAGAGAAGGAATACCAAGATAAAGAAGACAATCCCATAAAGGAAAATAAAGGTAAAGACTCTCCAACATCTTCTGATTACAATACTCCTAGTGAAGTTGAATGTTCTCTTACAAAAGAAGAAGAATATATAGAAGAAGTTTGTATAGAATTTGCAAATAATGAAGAGGAAGATTTGTTAGAGCTTAAACATAAAATTATAACTAATTTAGAGGAAGATAGCATGGAAATAGGATATGGTTCACTTTCCTTTGAGTATCTTGAAAAATACACTAAGGCTGTCCTAGAAAAATACCCAAGGCATATCATGGCACTAAAGAAAATACTCATGAAGCAAGAATAAGAGATCAAGAAACTAAAGAATGATATAACTAGTCAAGTATAATAAAAGAAGAAGGTAGATGGTCAGATTAGAAAAATCCTTGAAGATCTTAAAATCAATTTAAATTTAAGGACTCAACTTGAAGAAGCCAAAAGGGTAGAGGAACTATTAAAGAATCAAATAAATGAAAAGGAAGAGTCATGCCATAAGTTGGAAGCTGAAGTTGTTGATCTCAAAAAGAAAGTAGAGAAGTCAAATACTCATATCAAGTTCATGAACAACTCAATAATATTGAATGAAATCTTGGATAGTCAAAGATTACCAAATGATAAATCAGGTCTTGGATACAACAAGGAAGCTACACACCTTGAAGCCAACACTTATAAGAAGCATGAGGTAAGTCCTTCATTCTCAAAAGGAGGAAGAAATGTTGCAAGTCAACCATCTACACAAAGAAAGGAAAATTTCAAAGAACAAAGCAATGAAGACATCAAGAAGCCATCTTTACACCTCAAAGAAAATTCAGAAGAGAGACACCTTCAAGGTGGACACCAAAGAAAAGGTGTGAAAATGTTTTTCATGGTCACTTCTTCTCATGTAATGAATATGGTCACAAAGATTTGGATTGCAGACATTATGCAAGGAAAGATGGTGGAAGGTTCCATAACACCCTAAGATGTTGGATATGTAATCAAGTGGGACATATTGTTGTTGATTTTCACACCATGAGATGTTACAACTGTAGTGTATTTGGTCACAAATCCCAGGATTGTTGGAACACAAGAAGACAATACATGAAGAGTGCTTCATATAGCATGGCAACAAGAACACATGAAACTAGGAAGGAAGACAATGTTGAAAATATGGAAACTTAGAGATCAAGTTCTAAGAAACTGGGACACCTTCAGAAGTGGATGAAGAAGAGTTAACAACCATAACATAATGGTATCCATGACGCAAGCTCAAGCTTGACATTTTCTGAATCATATGTGGGCTCATGTGGAAGAAGTCGCGTACATACACGAAGTGACCAATAGAAAGGTCACGTACATACATGAGTTGTCTGTGGAACATGCACCTACCTATGGTAAAATCCTTGGAAAAGAAGGCTATGCATATGAGTTGCAACATGGTTTGATGGTATAACTCTCTTTTTGCAGGGTCTGATATGGTTTGTTGCAGGTTTCCATGATTATATGTATGTTTGATGAATGTATGGTGATGACATAAAATTGAATGTTGAAGCATATGCTTGATGTCTATCCTTGATGAATGGTACTAACCCTAGAGTGTTGATTATGGAATTTTCCATTGAGGAACATTGTTATTTATGTCTATGAAGTTATGGCACTTTGGCTATGAGATATATCATGATGATGTGATGCTAGCTATATATATTATTGATCTATTGAGGAACACTTTTGGTACATGTTTAGAGATACTATTGGTTGCTTAGAAATTGTTGTAGTGAATGGTTTTTGAGGTAGATCTGTTATGGTACATGGATGGTTCATATGTGAGCTCCATTGATATATCTTATGATCTATTGTTAGAGGCATATTTGTTGGATGTCTTGGTGTATGCATTTGGAATGTGGTTGAGCTACATATTGGGACATGTAGTTGATGAGTTGATAAGGTGATTATGTTGTGCATCATTGATGAGTCATATATTGATCTATAGTTGATACATGATTGGTAAATACTGGGTACATTGGTTGAGGCACTTGCTAGTAGTATGATTGGCACATGGTTTATGGTTGATATGGCATACATGTATGGGAGAAAATTTTGATTGTGGTCCATCTTGTTGAAGTTTTGTGCTTGGTTGATTCACTTGTAGATGGAAAATGATTGGGGGTGATAGTACTTGGTTAAAATACACCATTGGTGTTACTTGCTTAACATATCCTCTTTGGTACATGATGTATGATGATATAGTTGAGATGCTTGGTTGATACATTGATTGATTCTTGATGGTTGAGATACATTTATTGACACATGGTTTGTTGCACTTGGTTCATGGTATAGGCATATCATGAGTGATATGAAACTTGTTTGAGGCACATGGTTGGCATGTTGGTAGAGGAATATGGTTGGTACACAGTTGGCACATGATCTTGGCATATGGTTTATACACTCCATTGATGATATATTATGGTATATTGTATGGTATTGATTTACATGGTTGATGTAAATGGGCGTTGTGCATGGTTGGCACATAGTATGGTACATGATGTACATGGTTGATGTTTTGTTCATGATTCTCAATTTATTGTTGACATATATTTTTCTTCATGATGTATGGTATAGAATCAGTTTGATGCATGGAAAGGTCCAAGGATCATCATAGGAAGAGAAGATCATTCTTGAGAAGTTGATCTATATTTTAGTTAAGAAGTAGCATTTGTAGCAGAAGAAGATTGCAGTGGTAACATATTTTTCATCTTGCAGAGAAGATAGGGGGAGACATACCCAAAGGGGGAGTTATTATTCTTCCCATGTTTGGTTGTAGAAACATGATTCCATGAGGATATATGATTGGAAGCCATGCTATCAACATTGCATCAGAGTGATATCCCTTTTCAAAAAGGGGAGATATTATTCAGAGGAATCTCAAAGGCATCTAGACAGGGGGAGTAGCTCCAAGGAGAGTTCAGGAAGGGGGACAATTCCGAAGGAGAGAACTTCCCTTTTCCATTAATTTCAAAGGAGGAGATATAGCCACATTGATGTGGAGAGATGAATATTGATGAGGATAATTTCCATGTCCAAGTTTTTCCATCAATGCCAAAGGGGGATATTGTTTCATTATGTTGTCATTGATGTCAAATAATTGATGTCAAAGAGTTGATATCAAGTATTGTCATTGTATCATTGATGTATTGATTTTTGGATCATGTGGCCATAGATGTAATTGACGTCTGAGATATAATGTCATGAGGTGTCATAGTGATGTGTTGTCATGGGTTGATGTTGCAAATGGATTGATGTATAGATGGGATGTTATAAAGGTTGGTCATTGTTGTCTTGTCATGATTAATAAGAAGTACCAAATGGATGAAATCCAAAGTGGTCCCCTTATGGTGAAATACCTCATTGGGAAAATCTTTGTGAAGTCCAAATGGTTAGGTGGTTGAGAAATCCTAGCAATATGGTTAGGGAACCCAAGTTTGTTTGAGGGATAATATTATGAATATCAGTGAATTTTTCAGTGAGACTACTCCAGATGGATAATTCTCATCATGCCATTTCTAGTGATATGTGGAACATCACATAACTCCTCATAGTTAGAGAGTTATGAACATGTGAAGTTAGAGAACCCTCATGTGTTGTGTAGAATCCCTTAGAAGGTCAAGAAGTCAAATTATTCTAGAATATCCTAGAATAGTTGACTAGTCAAAGGGGTTAGTCATGGGTTAAGTGGAACACAACAAGAAAAAAATTAAAAATAAATTAGTTTCAACTAGAAGTGGAGGAGTTACTATTTGTGGAGAAAGTGGTTATAAGTGAACAAGTGGTTAGAAGTGTTGATATTATGGTAGTTGCGGGAGGTATTTACCTCCACGTGTAAACCTGATGAGAATAGAATATTTTGGGAAGCAAGAAGAAACCCTAAATAATTGGTTAAGAACCCTAGAAGACAAGTCAACTCAAGAGAATGATTTGTATTAGGTTATTAGCCTCCAAGAGAAGAAGTCGGCTAAAAGGAAATGTTATATACTAAGTAATTAGCACCCAGAATGAGAAGTTGACCCAGGCAGTCTGGCAGAAACAATAAAAATATAACATGCCAATCTTCATTTTGGCTAGACTTCTCAGAACTGCAGAAGGATACTTGTGTGCACTGCATTTGGCTAGTTTCTGTGCAAGTCCTAGGAGCAGTTGTTGTCGAAAGTTCTACAATATATATTTTTGGTTTCTCTGGGTTGGACTCTTTGATGAATATTGGTTATTATTGTTTGGTGTGCTATCCCTGGAGAAAGAGGTGCACCACCTTGTTTGGCTATTAAGACTAGGGTTTGCTTCGAGAATAATTCTCTGTCAAGGTTAAGGTGCTTGGGGGTGGCTTCAGCCTATGGTTGGGTGATAATACTACTATATTGTCTATGGTTAAACAACCACATCCAATATTCTAATAGGTTATGGGCCCACACTATCTTTGGATAGTCTAACCACTGGAAGATAGATTGGGAGGATTTTCTCAGTTGTAGTTGCAACCATATTTTGCTGCAACAATGAAACCCTAACCCTATCATTGAGGAACCTTAAGTGAAGTGATTGACCTAATTTATGGATAGACTAGTGTTCCCTAGCTTAGGACATCTCCTGGTACTCTCAACAAGCTAAGATGTCAAGTTTGATTTTTTGGTCAAAATCAAGGGTTGACCAAGTCAAAGTAATTATGACTTACTCTATGAAGTCAAGAAACAAGTTAGAAGGGGCTTCTAACTTCAGATCATGGAAGAAAAGGATTTATCTCATCCTTGCCAAGAATAAAGTGTTGGATATTGTGAAAGGAAAGATTGTGGAACTAGAGGTTGAATAAGGAAAACAGAAGGAACCTCAGAACGTTGCAGTTATGGAGAAGTTCAAAGATAATGACATCAATGCCATGATTATCATAGTGTACTCTATAAAATACCACTTGATACCCTACATCTCCCATATTGACTCATCTAAGAAGATGTATGATGCCATAACAAACCTCTTCTCAGTCAGAAACATTGGGCAAGTAATGAGTCTGAAGAATGAGCTCTGTGACATGAAAATGAATGATGATGACAACATAACATCATACTTTTTGAGTATATCTTAGTTAAGAGATCAACTACAAGCTATTGAAGAAATCATTTCAGAGAAGGAACTAGTAAATATAGTACTCAATGGTCTTCCAAAGACATGGGATGCATTTTCCGCAAGCATGAACACAAGGAAGGAATATCCCACATTTGAAGAACTTTGGACTTGTTGTGAATAAGAAGAATCAAGGATTAGTGCAAAATAGAAACCCCAAAATAAATACGATGATCAAGCCTTCACAACAAGGTTCAAGAATTTCAGGAATAAAAGGAAGTTGGGCTCAAGGAAGAAGCCAGATCAAGAGAAAGATATGTCAAAAATACAATGCTTCAACTGTCGAAAATATGGTCACTACAAGAATCATTGTCTTGAGCTAAAGAAAATGAAGGAAACACACGAAGCATTAGTTGTCGAAGAAAGGGAACCCTCAAAGAAGACCAAACAGGATAAAACATACTTCTTCTTCTAAGGCAATGTAACAATATTCTTCATAATTCTTGTACATACCATGTTTCTGTACATATCTTGCATATATACTTCTTAGAAGATAATATGTTCAAAGAGAAAAATTACATATGGAACAATAACAAGATAAGGATTTCCATCACGATGACTACAAGTCAAGCAATACACATGAAAAGATGAAGTACATTGACACTCCTTGGTAACAATTCCTGTGGAAGTTATTAACACAAGTAACAGCTACAAGATAAGTCGAAATCAGAATCAACTTGAAGAAACATGGAAGAAGTAAAAAAATAAAGAAGTCAGCATTCAAAAGGAAATTAGAAAGACACTTGTGACACTTTGTAGAAGGAAATAAAGATGCAAATAGAAGCATGGACTCTCTTAGATGGAGGGAGTCGATTATATAAGTTCCAAAAGAAGAGCATGCATTCATGCATGAAGCAAGGATTAGGAGGGAGCTAAATAATATGATCCATTGAAGATTATTTAGTATCTATCCATGTTCACATCAATGGTAGCAACCATGAAAAGCATCGTGTGTTCATTTTAACTTTAGAAGAAGTCTTCTTTGAAAAGAAGCCTTAAAGTATCCCTGGTTGTCCATCCACATCCATGACCCTATTGTGAAAGGAATACATTGGAATATTCAAGGCATGGAATCTATAGAAAAATCCATGGACCCAAGAGCTAAAGAGAAACATGAGGAAGAACATGAAGATTCCAAGAGAGAAATAAAAGTCAGAACAACCAGACATTATATTGAGAATTACAGGACTACTAGCTTGGTTTGAACTCACTAGAAACAATCAAGTAGAAGAAATGAAAATTGTGATGAATAACAATGTATGGAAGACTTATGAATGAAATCATTGTGAGATACAAAACTAAAGGTTCTCCCAGATAGAGGGAGAGGACTATGATGATGAGCTTGTTCCAAGACATACCTCTACCTAAGACATTATATCTCCTACAATATCCATGGGTTGGAGTTTACATCAGATGAATGTAAGGATTGTTCTCCTCAACAGAGTAATTGAACAAAGAAGTGTATGCAGAGCAACCTAAAGGTTTTGAGGTATACCAGAAAGAGACTCTTGTATGCAAATGGAAGAAGACAACTTGGTACAGAACCTCCAATGCACAATAGAAGCATGGTGAAAACTCTCTATAACAAATATATTGTATCAGAATGGTTACTTAGAAGTCTAGGATGATGGATTTCTAATCCATGAAAATATATCATGATGACAAAATAAGTGCCACTTGGATATGTTCCAGTTTGACCCCTGCCACAATGTTATGAGCTAACAGGAAACAAAAGAGTTGAATCCAACTATAATATACTATAATGATCAGATCTATATGAATCCTTTAGAGAAAACCAGTATTCCAGAAATACCAAAGTATGTTGAGAGCAAGAATTACATCCTCCATGATGAGGTCTAGAAAGGAGAAGTTGTAACACCACTTTTCGGTGCGAAGGCTTAATCGCTCTGATACCAAATTGTAATGCCACTTTTTCATAACTCATACATGCATTATATAATCCACATGCATTTAAGAAAGAAATACATTTAAGCTTAGAGTAAGCATAAGAATTATTACTAACATAAATAATCCATGGCAATAACATTAATCCAAATGCATAGCAGAATACATGATAAATTTAAATACACAGACATGCAAAAATGTAATTATAATATCATCTGGTACTTATCTTTAAAACTGTGGTAATTCCACCAACCACGTGCAGGCCTTTCACGAACCTCCTAGCCTTAGACCACGCTGCTCATCAAGCTCAACAGTAAGTCACCCCTGAGCTGGGACTAAGCTCCACCCGAAGGTAAGGAATCCTAGGCTAGGATGAGGTTATAGGGAAAACACAAAGTCATAAGGAAGGGATTCTCTCCCAGGAACCCCTCATACCCACTTCCCATAGACTCTCCTTCCCGACATGCCTGTTCCACCCCAGGAGTATACACCTTCTCTTTCACCTAGATAGTCCTTCGACTGCTAACCTCCCATGCCTTGGGTTTTTGCAACAGACTGGACCTGGAGTCTCAGAGATCTATGGAAGCTATAGGGTTCCTTCCAGGAGTTGTCTCCCTTCTTTTCACACTCTCTCACCTGGAGAGAGTCGCTCACAGGCTAAGCAACCTGTTCTTCCAATTCAACCACCTCTATCACCTGGAGAGAGTGTTGTACAAACCGACCAACAAGCCATACACAGTCCAGCACTGTGTGGCCACAACAGCCAATGGGGAAAACAAACACGGGCTTTCCAACAGTCTCAAAAATTAGGGAATGGTCTCGCGGTTATGGCATGGGGATAGAAATTCCACATACAGGCTCGATCTATTCAGGAAGAGGGTGTCTTGACTTTCCTGAAATCAACACAGACTATTCCCCAAAATCAACACAGACTTTTCCCACCATTTTAGAATGGCAAGAGGTCTCTTCCCGGGTCGGACGAGGCATACGGTTCAGAAGATGCACCAAGGTATTTTTTCAAAGGTCAGACCGTTCACGTTCAAATGGTCATATAGAGTGGAGGAGGAACCCCCATCACGACTCAACTCAACAGTTTTATCTGCATGTTCTTGGGTTGACACTTGTCACATGTGAAGTTGCATGCTTCCATCAGCATGCGTTCCTTCCACCATTTGGAAGTCACATGTCATTCCAAAAGAACTTAGGGTAAAAATGTAATATTCACATGTCTTTTAGAATAATATTAAAATATTATTCCCCAAGGACTTAAGTCCCTAGGCTCAACACTTATCCCCCTTTTCCCACCTTCCAGCCTCTAATTCCTTTCCCACTATGTGGAATCTTAGTCCCCCATCACTCATTCATCGTGGTCGGTCTACACACGGTGGTGTTTATATTTTATTAATGTTCTACATTGCTACATGTACAAAATCAGGCTCTTGGCCTTCAACCCTTAGGCTCTCTGGCCTAACAATCACATAAGCCTACTAGCTTATATAAAATTGGCTCACCAGCCTATAAAACATATTCACAATTCATTTCATAACCAATATTTACTACAAGCTTGGCCTTGGGGACATTACAATCCCCCTCCCTTATTTTTGCACTGTCCTCAGTGCAACTTTCACACTACATCTGCAAGCTTTTCAAAATTTTGAAAAAGATGCGGGTACTCTGGCTGCATAACATCTTCATGCTCCCATGTCATGTCCTTGGGACCATACCAGGTCCACTAGACCTTTACAAGCCCTATAGCTTGATTCTGGAGCTGTTTGTTTTTCCTATCCAATATGCGTACAGGATGCACTTGCAGGACACCTTTTGGTTCCACCTGAACCACATTCTGGTCAATGACATGATTAGCATCAGGTATATATTTCTTAAGAAATGAAACATGAAACACATTATGTATAGTCATAGATACAGGTAATGCAAGCATGTATGCAACTGGCCCAATCCTTTCCAAGATTTCAAATGGCCCAAAAAATCTTGCTGCCAACTTGGCGCAACTTCCCAACTTCAGCGAACTCCTGTTAGTTTTCACTTTCAAGAAAACATGATCACCCACTTTGAATTCTCTGTGGTTTCTATTCTTATCAGCATAACTTTTCTGCCTGTCCTGGGTAGCTTTCAAATTCTGCTTATTTTTTATCATTTGATCCTCCATCTCCTTGAGCAGCTAAGGCTCAACTACTACTCTATCAACTGGATTATCCTAGCTCACTGGAGTGTTGCACTTTCTTCCATAAAGTGCTTCAAATGGATTCATCCTCAATGATGCATGATACCCGTTATTGTAGGCGAATTCTACCAAATGTAGGTAGTCTTCCCATATTGTTGGTTTGTCCATCACATACATTCTTAGCATGTCTTCTATTACTCTGTTCACCCTCTATGTCTGTCCATCAGACTCGGGATGATATGCTGTACTAAAATTTAGATTCATTCCGAGTCCTTTGAACAGTCCTTTCCAGAAATTTGAGGTGAATTTCGGGTCTCTATTAGACATAATCTTTTTAGGAATTCTGTGCAAGCGTGCCACTTCTTTTAAGAAGATATCAGCAACATCTACTTCTTTGTGAGTGGTTTTCAGTGGAATAAAATGGGCATCTTTTGTAAGCTTGTCCACCACAACCATGATCGAATCATGCTACTTGCTTGTTCTAGGCAATCCTGTAATAAAATCCATGGTCACCACTTCCCACTTCTATTCCAGAATGGGTGAACGCTGCAACAACCCTGTTGGGTGCCTATGCTCAGCCTTAACTTTCTGGCACTCCATACATCTGGTGATGTATTCAATGATTTCTTTATTCAGACCCGACCAAAAGTAATGGATTTTGACTTCTGCCACAGTCTTATTATATCTAGGATGTCCAACATAAGCCACGTTATGCATTTCTTTTAGAATTGCCAACTTCAATTCTCGGACATTGGGTACATACACTCAGTTTTTATATAGAAGTAAGCCATTAATTCCCAAGGTGTAACTTCCCTGGGTCTGTGGTCTCTCACACTGTTGTATCTTTGCTACCAGACTTCTGTACTACAAATCAACATTTGCAGCTTCCAAAATTCTATCCTTAATCTCAGTCCTGTACATGCTAATGGTTGTAGCATGTAATTTGTGCACTTTTTTGTTGAGTACATCAACCACCTTATTTTATTTCCCTTTGATATGCTTGATATCAAATTCATATTCACACAGAAACTCCAGCCATCTAGTTTTCCTGGCATTTAAAGTCAGCTAATCAAATAAATACTTCAGATCGTTGGGGTCTGTTCTCAATTCGAATCTCCTTCCCATGAGGTAATGTCTCCATTTCCTCAATGCGTGGATGATTTTTGCCATCTCTAAATCGTGAGTGGCATAATTCCTTTCATGCTCTTTCAGCTTTTGGGATTCATAATAGATTACAAATCCCTCTTGGTTGAGAACTCCTCCTAGTCCCTCCTTACACGCATCTATGGACACCATGAAATCCATATTTGGATCTGCAATCTTTAGAATTGGAACACTGGTTAACAACTACTTCAATGACTAGAAACTGCTCTCACACTCTTTAGTCCACTGAAACATCTTCTCCTTCCTTTGCAAGGAAGTGATAGGGTGAGCTATCTTTGAGAATCTGGCTATAAACCTTCTGTAGTAGCCTTCTAGACCCATAAAAGTTCTAACTTCTACCAAATTCCTTGGCACTAACCATTCTCGAATGGCCTCAACCTTTTCAGGATCCACAACGATCCCCTCTTCTGAAATAATATGTCCCCAGTAATGGATCTGCCTTTGATAAAATGAGCATTTTCTCAGCTTGGCATACAGCCGGTTTTCTCTCAACACTTGTAGCACCATTCTCAGGTGTTTCTCATGCTCTTCCTCTAACTTGGAATACACCAAGATGTCGTCCAGGAAGACTATGACAAACTTGTCTAAATAGTCCCTGAATACACCATTCATTAAGCACATGAAAACAACAGGTGTGTTTGACAATCCAAATGGCACCACCATGAACTCATAATGACCGTACCTTGTTCTAAAGGTGGTCTTTCTAATGTCCTCATCATTTATTCTCACTTGGTGATATCCATATCTGAGATCTATTTTTGAAAATATTTTCGCATCCTTCAACTGATCAAAAAGATCATCGATCCTTGGAAGAGGATACTGGTTCTTGACAGTTACCTTATTCAACTGTCGGAAATCAACACATAGTCTCAACGTCCCATCTTTCTTCTTCACGAATAGGAACAGGGCTCCCCAAGGTGACATGCTGGGGTGAATGTACCCGTTCTTTAGTAGCTCTTTGAGCTACAATTTCAACTCTTTCGGCTCTGGCATACTCATTCTATAAGGATCTTTTGAAACTAGAGCTACTCCTGGTATCAAATTTATAGAAAAATCGATGTCCCTCTTCAGAGGTAGTCTAGGTACCTCTTGAAATATGTCCTTGAACTCTTTGAGTACCTCATGGTCTTCCAGCTTTAAGACTGCATCTCTGGATGCTTCTCCCACACAGGCTTCAAATAATTGATAGCCTTTCCTGTAACACTTCTTCAGCTGCATGGCTGAGATTTCTCTAACAACCACAGCTCTGGGAATTCCTTGGACTGTAACCTAATTTCCCTCTTCGTCCAAGCATGTAAACCTCTTGTTACGGCAGTCCAGAAGGGCATGGTGCTGGTGCAACCAGTCCATCCCAATTAAGAAATTGTAAGAGACTAAAGGCAAAATATTCAATTCAGCCTTAGTGCTCAATCCTTTCATGTCCACTGAACATGACTTGACCAATTCAGTGACCTTCCTTTTGTTTCTTGTGGCTAACTACACTAGACAAGACTTTTCATGTTTCCTTCTTGTTAAACACAAACTTTCCACCACCCTAGGATCTACATAACTATGACTAGCCTTTGAATCAATTAAAATAATGAGTGGTCGGTTGTTAATCATACCTTCCACTTCAATCATGTGCGATTGAAATTATGTTTGCTTGTTGTCCAGGGCTGCATAGATCCTTGGCATTCTACTTCCCATATCCTCCGCTGTCTCAGCTTGCTGAACATTGTGGACGATTCTTGCTTTATTTTTTCTGTGGGGGCAGTCTTTGTACCTATGGTTCCCTTTACAACCCCAACACTCCATAGGTGACGGTCTGGGCATTTTCTCACTCACTTCAGCCTTCCTAGGCTCTCTAAAAGATGACTGTCCTTGAGGACTGTTTCTAAAAAAGGGAAGCTTGTTTCCCTTCTGCCTTTGTTCCTTCTTAAACCTCTTCTGGTCATCCCAAGCCTTCCGAAAGGTAGGCTTTTCTCTTTGTTGTTCATACAAGCATTTTTCCCTTCTTATTATTTCTTGCATAGTCTTAGGATCATCATACTGAATCTTATCACCGATGGAAGGTGGTAGTCCACTCATATACCTCTGAATCTTGACAATCTCATCTTTGATGAACGAAACATACTTCAGTAGTTCCAAGAAACTTAGTTCGTACTCATCAATGGTCATGATGCTTAGCTTGAGTTCGAAGAACTCCTTCATCTTTCTGTCATAATATCTTTTGGTCAGGTATTTTTCTCGAAATACCTCTTAAACTCCTTCCAAATGATATCTTTCTCTCTGATGTGCTGCACTTGCACAAGATGATCCCACCACATGGATGCTTTTCCTTTTAGCTGGTACATCGCAATTCTTCCTTCTGCATGAGCAGAGTAGTTTTGCAGTTGGATATATTTCTTCATGCCAAGAAACCATGTCTGAACATGTTCCTCCTTCTTATGTTATCCATCAAACGTTGAAGGCTTGATCTTGTTCATCTCCCCTTTCAATTCATCCTTTCCATATTTTTAGTGTTTTCTAATAGGGGACGGGCTTGAACTACTATGTGTTTCCCTGCCAGAATGCTTTGGGGAGAGAGAGTAATGTCTGCTACCACTCCTTGATCTTCTTCTCCTCTTAAGGGTTCCGACACTTCTTGATCTTCTTGTGTCACTCTCTTTTTCCAATTTCTTTTCTATTCTTTCCAGGCTCTTCAACATTTTTAAGTTGAATTCACCCTGCCGATCCCTGACTTTCATGAGCTTTCGGATATCATCTTGGCGAGCCTAGGCATCTTTCTACAATTTTGCAATGAGTTTCATCATATGTCCTTCTTTATCTATCTCTTTTTCATTCCCATTAGAGTTTGTTCCTTCCACTCCCAAGTTGACATCCTTTCCTTCTCTTTCGTCCTCTGAAATGGAGGCACTCCGCACCTCTTCCATTTCCTTACTCAACGTATATTCTTGGCTATCCTGACACCTATTGAACTCTTCACACACAATGTGCAATCAATCCAAAGTTTTTCAGGCCCTTAAACCTTCAAGAAAACTTACAACATTCATAATCCAACGTGAACAAGAAAAATGTTTTGACTTCACAAAGTTTTCTGAGCTCTGTTCGGTTCTGCAAATTTCAAGACTTTGGGACTTCGGGTTTTCAGTACCCAGGAGTTCACTATGGAGTGACTCCTAACTTCTTGTCGCTACAATCCCCGAAATCTAAAATTTCAGTTTCCTAGCTCTCCAGGCCCACATCACAGTTGTCGCCCTTAAAACTTGTTATGGTTCTTCAATCTCCGATGGATTCGGGACTTCGGGACTTCGGGTTTTCGGTACCTGGGAGTTCACTATGTAGTGACTCCTAACTCCTTGTCACTACAATCCCTGAAATCTGAAATTCCAATTTACTTTATTCTCCAGGCCCACAACACAGTTGTCGCCCTTAACCTCATTGGCGCATGGCATGTTCCGGAGGATCTACGTCTCCATCAGTGATGTCTTCGAGTCCCACCACTCTCACCTATCTTTTCAATTCTCTGGTACGTGGTACACATCCATGAATCCACGTCCATTCCAAGAAAAAATCCAACGGTTAGGTCCCCTCTCAGATCTACGATGCAGATCTTTTCGGCGTTTTGGGGTTTCGGGCATCGGGAGTCCATGTATCCCATATCTCAAACTTTTGTTTGCTGAAATCCTGAAATTATGGTTTACTCGTCAACTTGATCTGACGGTCAACTCCCTTCCTATGATATATGGTGTAGATCGTTTCATGATTTCAGGTTTTGGGTTTTGGAGGTGTTCCCCTCCCTCACTTCCCATCTCCCAACTTTGCGAAATCCGAAAGGTTTTCACAACTAACTCGAGCATGAATCCATCAGATTTAATAGTCGAGCCTTCCTCTCAGATCTACAGCGTAGATCTTCTCGGGTTTTCGAGAGTTCACGTATCATGATTCCCACACTCTTGTGCAACTCCAAAGGGTTTTTAAATCCTACACACACTTTCTAGATCCGACGGTCACGAGGGTTTTCCTTCCCTCCTGAACAGATCCTAAGGCTCCATCACTTCTGGTGTGGAGTCCTCTCTCTCTGTGGCCATATACCACACTAGCTATGGTTTCACAACACCGCTATACCTCCTGAGCTTATAGGCACGGTCAAGTAACTTATTAAAACTCCAGACCATACCAAGGTCTGAAATTGGTCCTCTAGACACAATTTCTCCTCACACCCTCGGTCCAAAGTTCACTTGACTGGCCCATCTAGGCTCAGCGTCGAAACCTTGGCTCCGATACCAAACTGTAACACCACTTTTCGGTGCCAAGGATTTATTGCTCTGATACCAAATTACAATGCCACTTTTTTATAACTCATACAGGCATTATATAATCCACATGCATTTAAGCAAGAAATACATTTAAGTCAGAGTAAGCATAAGAATTATTACTAACATAAATAATCCATGGCAATAAAATTAATCCAAATGCATAGCAGAATACATGATAAATTTAAATACACATATATGCAGAAACGTAATTAGAACATCATCTGGTACTTATCTTTGAAACTGTGGTAATTCCACCAACCACGTGCAGGCCTTCCTAAAATATTAAAATATTATTAAAATATTACATGTCTTTTGGAATAATATTAAAATATTATTCCCCAAGGACTTAAGTCCCTAGGCTCAACACTTAGCCCCCTTTTCCCACCTTCCAGCTTCTAATCCCTTGCCCACTATCTGGAAGCTTAGTCCCCCATCACTCATTCATCATGGTCGGTCTGCACACGGCGATGTTTATATTTTATTAATGTTCTGCATTGCTACATGTACAAAATCAAGCTCTTGGCCTTCAACCCTTAGGCTCTCTGGCCTGACAATCACATAAGCCTACTAGCTTATATAAACTTGGCCCACCAGCCTATAAAAAATATTTACAATTCATTTCATAACCAATATTTACTACGGGCTCGGCCTTGGGGACATTACATAAGTGGTTCTCCAATATATCTCCACAGATGAGCAGATAAAAGGATATTTTGGTAAAGCCTCTGTCCAAGATAAAAGTGTTTGCGTACTCAAGAAACAAGATGAAGCTCGTGGAGACGAATTCCTTATTGAAAAGGGAAGAGATGAATCCCAGGTTGGGAGGGAGTGCTGATATGTTATTGATTTATGGACAGTCATTTTTTAGTTCGAAAAATGGTCCAGGATGAGAAGTTCCTTTCTAGTTCAGAAAGTGGTTTTAGATTTCTGACGGACAAGAATTTTCCAGTTCGGAAAATGGTCTAGATCGGACGGTCATTTTCGTAATGAAAATGGTTCGATGGATTATTGATGTACCATAGAAAATGATTCCCCTTGTGGCTAGTGTGGGGGAATGGTCTAGGATAGTCTCTCTTCTTGGTAGTCACTCTCAGTAGTGGTCAAGAAGACTGGTTTGCCTCGCCAAACAATCCTTCTTTCGAAGCTCATAGTTGTGAGTATTTTCGAAGAATGGTCTGTTTTGGAGGTTTGTGCAGGATAGTCATTTCCTAGGGTAGATTTATTCTCTCCAGTTTGCAATTTGTTTAGTGACAAAGGAATGGCCCAGATAGGTGAATGGTACAGTTTCATCAATCAGAAATCAGGACAATTATTCTTCTATGTTCAAGAAGAATAGTCTAGTAGCTCATGAATAATGTTTTAATTCTTGAGGGAAGATGCTCGTCCATGTATCACAGATGTGAGTGGAATAATGGCCTAGATGATTCAGTTTATATCATGACATTGTTTTTCTATGTAGGTTGATATCAGATGATATGATTTCCATAGAGACTGTATGTCTCTGGACAATATATGTATGCTACTGTGGCGGATGTGTTCCACTCATTGTGACTATATGTCACTGATCAAGTAGATGTGTGGTAGTGTACCACTGGATTGTAGTTATGTACTACTATGGATAGACACAATTGTGTTCTATTGAATGACATTTTTTTTATTGCCTTGTAAAACTACCAGTAGTGTTGAAAGTGATTATCATCTAGATGGATGATCCGTGTATTGATGGAAAAAGATTATCTAGATAGGAAATGGTCCAGGACATCTATTCTTTTGGGACATATGCTCGGATTAGAAGAATGTCTTTTGTATCACTCCTTGGAGTAAGCGACTTATTCAACATCATGTCTGATTACTCATATGGAGTATGGTTTCGAGAGATGATGCAGTTGATGACACTGATAGTGATGATGGTGCTCATGATCTAATCATGAGATAGTCTATATGTCTATGATGATGCTATTGGGTAAATGGTATGTTTGTTCTCAAGACCATTACCTTCAATACTTCCCTAGCTAGGAGGGAGTGTTGATATTATGGTAGCTGCGGGAGGTATTTACCTCCATGTGTAAACCTGACGAGAATAGAATATTCCGAGAAGCAAGAAGAAACCCTAAATAATTGGTTAATAACCCTAGAAGACAAGTTGACTCAAGAGAATGATTTGTATTAGGTTATTATCCTCCAAGAGAAGAAGTTGGCTAGAAGGAAATTTTATATACTAAGTAATTAGCACCCAGAATTAGAAGTTATCCCAGGCAGTCTAGCAAAAACAATATAAATATAGGACGCCAGTCTTCATTTTGGCAAGACTTCTCAAAACTGATGAAGGACCTTGTGCGCATTGCAGTTGGCCAGTTTGTGCACAAGTCTTAGGAGAAGCTGTTGCCAATAGTTCTACAATCTGCATTTTCGATCTCTCTGGGTTGGACTCTCTGATAAATCTTGGTTATTCTTTCTTGGTGTGCTATCCCTGGTCAAAGAGGTGTGCCACCTTGTTTGGCTATTAAGCCTAGGGTTTTCTTCCAAAATAATTCTCTGTCAAGGTTAAGGTTCTCGGGGGTGGTTTCAACCTATGTTTGGGTGACAATATTGCTATATTGTCTATGGTTAAACAAACACATCCAATATTCTAACAAGAAGTGGGTTATCCACCAAAAGAAGGAAGTTGGTTAGAGTTGGTTAGATGAGGAAGCTACTTGGAGAAGTATAAATAAGAGAGAAAGGTTCTCTTATGTATGAATCTATTGAGTATATTGAAGATCTATGATGGTGAAAGATTCATTGTAGGTATTCATGGATGCATCAAAAGTTTCGTAAGTCTGAGGTTTTGACTGATAAAGTTTCAGAGATTCAGAAAAATCTAATTTTATGAAGTATTTTGCGGGCTGCAGTTGGCCAGAGAACATACGTATGTGGGTTGAAGAAGAGAAGGGCATGTACAGTTGGGAAGGACATGAAAAACTTGAGTAAGTACTGGTGCTAGGTCCTATTGTCCGAAGAAAGTTCCAGATCAACGTTATAAAGGTTTAGATCTTGTACAGAGGTTCAGTTATGGGTACATATTGTCTTGATGTTTTTCTCATGGTATGGTGAATTCTTGAGGCATTCTTTGTAGGGTTGTATTGATTTTTGAATATGGTAGATGGCTGGTTTAGTAGTTCAGTTATGTTTTGATTGAGAGATATCCATGATCTGTGATGGTGTATGGTTGAGGATCATGCATAGTTTGTTGGATGGTATATATATGTTTGGATTGGTTATGGTATAGATTTGGAAGTGATAGGCATATTGCAGTGAGAGGTCACAAGTGGATGTGACAGAGGTAGAAAGGGTCTGAAGGGATAGAAGGTTGAAGATTAAAAAACCCTAGTTTATGAAGGTATATGCAGGATGAAAGAAGGAAGAGAAAGTACATATGTGTGATGCAGTATAGACATGTCACGTACTTATGCATGATGTACTATTGATAGGTCGTGTACCCATTGGAAGATTTGGTTATGTCCACAAGCAGGGTCTCATACTTAAGGCTTGGATTTATCACATCTCAATTGATGCTACGATCTACAAGTTGAGTCTTGCATTGAGAGTTGGTGTTGTTGTGGAGTTGTTACTCTTTTCAATTGATGTTGATAAACCCCAAGGATTGTAGTTCGTAATACAAAAGAAACTTATACATATATATTGTGTTCCTTTTGTTCTTTATGGTGATGGTTTATTGATGATGTTTTCTATTGAGATATGATTACATAGAAACAACTAGTTATAAATAAAAGTAATGAATATTGAGTAAATGGCGATTGCTAACAAAGGTGTTTTGTAAAGAAGTTGCAAAATTGACCTACACTGATTCATCCTCCCCCTTTTCAGTGTGGTTAGTGTGTCCAACAGTTATTTCATACTTCGAAAAATATCTAAGTTTTCACCATGGTATTTTGGGCCTTTTGAACTGCTTGCCAAAGTAGGACTAGTAGCCTACCAACTTGCACTACCATCCAATATGAAAGTACAAAATGTATTTCATGTTTTGTTGTTAAAAAAATATTTGCATGATATAACTCAAATTGTTAATTGGAATTTGATCCAAGTGGAACCAGAAGGCGAGTTCCATGTGGAATCGCTACACATTCTCGACAGGAAGGAAACTTTGTTGCGGAACATAGTGATCTCCCAGGTTAAAGTGCAGTGAAGACAATTTAGTCCTGAGGAGGCCACTTGGGAAATGGATAAAGATATGAGTAAATATTATCCATTTCTATTCCATACCTAAGATACTTGAATGGAACACTGAAGACAGTGTTGAGTTCAAGGGGGGAAGGATGTAATATCCCTCCATTTTAAATATTTGAATAATTTTGAATAAGCGCAATTATTGGATTATTATGTTGAGAAAGACTCAAGATGATATTGGGTCATCATAAACATTTGATGATGAGAAATATTTGTGGAAATATTATTTTAATATTATTTTAATTTACTAGAGACAAATAGATGAGAGAACCCAGCTATAACAAGAGTAATTCTTTATTCCATGGGAAAAGTGAAAAAAAGGATAAAACCCACTAGGGTAAATGTTGTCCATGAGGACAAGTATAAACATAGTCTTAAGGATGTGGGACGCGAGGGAAAAATCTAGCAAGAAGCTAGGCCAAGACTCCCTAGATTTAGGGATGAGGATAACTTGAAAAAGAAAAGACCTAGGCAGATTATTTTTGCTTCTTGGTGAGACAAGGTGAAAAGAAAAGTATGGTGTAGGAAGGATGTTTTTTACTACTTGTGTAGGAATTATAACTTGATGGTTCTGAGAAATAATCAAGTTCTGGTATTTACCCGGAGAAGGTTATTGACATTTTCAGTTTCCTATGGAATAAAGAATTAGGCTCGGGGTGATAGGAGAAAGTAAGACTAGGTTTCTCTGGTCTATGGCTGGGAGGAGTTGTATTCTCTCCTCAGTTTATCCCTAGTATTATTCCTGGTTTATAGATGTATCTCTGTCTATATTTTATTTCTGTTTTTAATGGTGAGAAAAAACTATTGTAGAAAATGAGCAAGCAACTTCTTATTATTTCTTGATTATATAGTAAAAGTTTGTTTATGATGTGGTTTATAACAAATGGAAATGAATGAGAAAATATTTATTTTGGAATAAAGATAACATAGATCTAGAGATACAGTTCCTATACCAAAATACATAATAACATACTTTTGTTTACTAGTTATATAAATTTAAACCACAAAAAAAGATAATATGGTACATTTATAGCAATGGAACTCAATCATAATCTTTTTCTAAAGTAGTCATAGTATTTATTTCATTATTGACAAGTGGAAATAATCATTCTTTGAATACATAAAACAATAACATAGTGATAATTGTGTTAATAATATCTAACCCTCATCTGTACAAGAATTTATCATTATAATAGATAATACTGAAGAAAATCCATTCACTGTAAAATAGATAAGAGTTATTATTAGTGAAATAGAAAAGGAAAGGAGAACAAACCCTGAAATTCTATTGCAAAAATATCAAACCCTAACTGGGTAATGACTTATTTTCATTAAACTTATTATAAACACATAATCAGAGGAAAATATTATGTTCGACCTTTAATAAATAAAGAGTGATAAAATCCAAAGATATATATGTAAGGGATTGATAAAAACCCTTTGGATAATCCATTATAACTCTATTAAAATCATAACCTGATCAATTAATAAAATAAGTCATGGTAAGGTTTGTGTCATCGACATCACTAAGGAGGAGTGTAATGGCCCCTCCATTATGACAACAAACAACGATGTATAATAGGTAATTTTTTTTTCTATGCATTAGAAAATTGAAAATCGTCATGACATAATTAATAACATCACAAGCTACATATCATCATAATTTAATAACAACACATTTGACGCATTAACATAATTAAAAACGATGCATAATCAAAGCATAAACATAAACAACGACGCAATTCAACACAACATGATCAACTTAAGAAAATACAATAAATGATCAACCACGTCACTGAGTAATAAATAAATACGCATCCAACCTACCCTGCAAGGTTAGGACCTCCAGAACACATAAGAAATGCTCAAGCCCAGGATTCATCTGATTGATTTTGACCACTTCAGGTATCATGGATGACGATTGTTATGAGGAACAATGAGGTATCTATGCCCCCCTTAATCAATCACAACTCATGACTCCAGACTAAATTATCAATCATGCATCAACAATATTTTCATGGTGCAAGAGAAATGTAACTACTTGGTCAATCATACATCAACTTCATCTTCAAGGCGCAAGAGTAAGATAATTACATAATCAACCATACTTCAACTTTAATTTCATGGCGCAAGAGTAATCATCAATATTATTTTCATGGTGCAAGAGTAATCATCCACTTTATTTTCATGGTGCAAGAGTAAGCTATATACATAACCAATCATACATGACATTAATGTCAAGACGTAAGAGTAATCATCAATTTTATTTCATGGCGCAAAATAAATCTAATCACTTAACCAATCATACATCACATTAATGCCAAGGCGTAAGAGTAATCATCAATTTTAATTCATGGTGCAAAGGAAATCTAATCACATAACCATCATAAATATAATCTATATCCCATACTCAATTCCTCATATATCAAGGAAAAATTCACAACCGATACATCAATCCTTCGTCGCTAGTACTATAGTTTTTCCATTACTTCGCAATATAAAATAATTCTACCAACATTACAATAAACTCGATTCTAGCGCATCAATAAAATATAATCATATTAAATAACATACCCATTAAATCTCGAGATCCTAAATTATAATTAGTGAGATCTTTCGCTAGAGATGTGCCCTCATAACCATAAATTTATTTTATATCCAATAATTGTATTCACGAAAGGTTTACTTATTTAGTAATTCTTCTCGATATTTAAAAGATAACTAAAAGAATATAAGTAGTCTCCCTTGTAAGGAATTATTAAAATTTATTCCATACAAATTGTGCTATCCCAACTTAAAAATATGTATGGGTGATTCAATGATCCTCTTAAGAAACCAAAAGAAAGTCAAATCTTCTTTAAGCAATGCTTTAAGAATTCACTAATACTTGAATATCTCTTAATATTTTAACAAGATCATTCATAATAAGCAAAGGATGGATTAAGGTGCTTGAATGTCAATCTAAGAGAATTAAGGAAGTTCCTCACCTTAGAGATGCACAAGGATTCCAACCCTAAATTAAATTAAGAAGAACAATCTATTAAGGCCATAGATATAAGAACTCATTCCTAACTTAATTCAATTTTAAAAATTTAAATGAAGGACCCAACCCTTTTTAAAACAAAAAGAGAACTCAAGGCGTGTTCCTTTCATATCCATTTGACCTCAACTCAACAACCTATTGGACCAAACTATGAGGAAATCTCTCCCCCTTCATATCTATATACAAACCATACAAATTTGGCTTAAAAGCTTTAGTAAAATCGCTAAGTAAATCGTAGGGTAAGTCAAGAATTGAGTGATTGAAATCCAAGAAAATCGGAGGTCAAGTTTTATGAGAAATGCTCGGTATTCCAGGAAAAACAAATTAGAGTAAGGGAATGAACTCACTGAGTGGAATCCAAGAAAATCACATATTGAATTTATGAGAATCGTTGGGTATTCCAGGCAAAAAAAAAGCATAGTAAGTAAATGAACTCGCTGAGTGGAATCCAAGAAGATTGCAGATTAAATTTATGAGAATCGCTGGGTATTCTAGGAAAAACAAAAAAATAGAGTAAGGGAATGAAATCATTGAGTGGAATCTAGGAAAACCACACATTGAATTTATGAGAATTGCTGGGGGAAAAAAAATGCAGAGTAAGGGAATGAACTCGTTGAGTGGAATCCAAGCAAATCACAGATTGAATTTATGAGAATCGTTGGGTATTCCAGCTGGAAAAATTGTGTGTGAAACCAAGAGATTTGGGAGGATCAAATAGAGAGGAGTTCATCTTTAAAATGGTAGGGACATGCACCACAATATCCGAGCATAATTTACATCAACATTACTTAGTTTCTTTGATGACACAAAACTCATCGACGCAGGAAATGGGGGCATCAACTGAGAATATTTTCACATGAGTAATTAGCAATAGAAATAGGGTATTAGAGCATCTTCCTGATCATACAGCTAACACATGTGATTTGATGGGAATTCGAGCTGACGAAAAAATAAATAAAGGGAATATCAATAGAGTTCTAAATCAGTTTCCAAAGGGATCATACGATCTGCAACGAAGGCCTTAATTCACTGTCGATTGTGTTCTGGTTATGGTCATTAAACATCAATCCCATCAGAGGGTCAATGATAGGGTAAATGAATAGATAATTAAGATATTCTCATTTAAAATGCAGTCTCTTCTATAACACTCGTCTGACATGGGGACAATAAAATATAAACAACAGAGTTTTTAATGCAACTGCGACGAGATTAGAAAAACTATACCTATATAACCAAATATTATTACAATTCAATCATAAATGAGACTATAGTTCGACGTCAGAGTTGCGGAAAAATAAATAACCATACACATGCAATTCAACGATTACAATTTAAACTTAAGAGAATACCATCACCAACAAAGCTGGGCTAGGAGGTGATCTTTGGCAACTGGTTATCCTTCTGCCCTCCCGCCTACTGACCGTAGAGACTTCACTGGTACCTCTTAGCCAACACTAGGGGTACTCTTCTTCCCCCTTAGTCCCCTCGAGCCACAAAGGGGCCACACAAATATAACCATAAATCCTCTAGCTCCCATCTTTCCTTGCAAGGTAGAGCTACCATTCTCTCTCAAGTTGGGTATCCCAACTGTCACAAGTAAAACTAATAAAAAAAATTACAGCATAACTTTACCCATAACCAATGTGTTTTTTTTTCATCTAGGCTATTTGTTTTGTAGAATTTCAACATGAAACATCCCCAACTGAACAATTAATTAATTTTTTAATTAAATAATTTATAATTATTTCCCCCTTACACTTTTCATCCTCTCCCCCAAGTTGCACAAGTAATTCCATAATTTATTTTAATAAAGTCAATTTCCCTCACCCTTCCTAAAAGCACTCCTTAAATCACTCCTTGTTGTCTCTTTAATCCCCTTATTTTCAATTAATGATTGACGCCTTACTAAATATGAGTTGAGTTAAAATACGATTCTTCTTCTAGTTAGACTAGTGTTAACTAGACTCTAGATACGTTTCTATGCGTACACATTCTTTCATCTTTATTCCATTCTTACTTTAAATTCCAATTTGGTAATTTCTTGCACATATGTGTATTAAAACAATCTTTAGGTTTATTTTATTTTTCTTAATTTCTTAAATTGATTTACTTCACCCCCCCATTGTTTAATTTATAATTTAGTTTTAGTATTCTTACTAACTTAGACTTAGGCTTAATTTTTTTGAATAGGCTTAGACTTTCATTTGGGGATTTATAAGTAATCATTTCAATCCTTAATTAATTAATTAAATCTGGCAATGCTTAAAGATTTTACAAGGTTTAAATATTTTCCCAAGGTTTTCTAGGCCACCTATATTCATTGACTCAAGTGTTACTTTCACCACGTACCCTTCAAGATGCATTCCTTTCCGGGTGCCACTCGTCTTTGACTTGTTTTGGTAGTTTTCCAACCCCTAGAGTTATCACTCCATTCAGGCGTCTTGTGAGAGACTAAGGGCTTCTAAGGAATAAGGACCCTACCTTATTGTGTGCCCCTTAGAAATATTCGTGAGCGACTATCTTAGTTTTCCCTCACGACATCATGGACCTCTCAAACTAGGTAATCGTTAACCTACAATTCGATCCACGACGAGAGTGCTAGTAGGCTATGACAGGGACACTATCACACCTCTCCCTTAATACATGGTCTATGTGCATGGCCTCTTTAATCCTTATGTGAGTCAGACTAGAAAGAATTCGTTAGCCTGCATCCATCAACGAAACACTGTCAATGATCCATATATAAAATCATACTATAAATGATCATATGTCACATATGCATAAATGAAATACTCAAACCAATACAATCCACTCCCTGACTCAATATGGAGTCCAAGGAGGCCCATTGATGCCCTCGACATCCACAATCTGTCAAGTGTCCTACACACTCAGGGAAACTCGTCAATATCATCTATCAATATGCATATAAGAAATAATATAAAATCATAATCCATTAACATCATCATAAAAATCCATAGGAGAAATAATAACCATGTACTATAACCAGATCACTTGCATGCAAGTGTCCTCAAAGAATAAGTCAATAACATGTGCTCGCAAGAGTGGGATGTTACATACACCTCCTCTTGTTTTAATCTTTGTCCCGAAGTTGTACAACATATAAAATACAGTAAATAAAGTATCTGAGAAGATCTATATGTCTAAACTATCAAATAAGTAAGGAAATTGCTGACGCATATCATATGCATCCTCTCAGGTAGCCTAGTGCAGACTATAATTGTCACACTGGACCTTGACCTGATCAATTGTTCAACGTCGTAGGTGTTGAATGTGATGGTCTAGAATGTGGATTGGATCCTTCTTGAGTGCACCCTCTTCCAACGCCTGCAAGGAACTCATGTCAATCACATGTGTAGGATCACTAACATAATGTCTCAAAAATGATACATGAAAAACATCGTGCATATGCCTAAAAGAATTAGGCAAGGCTAGTCTATAGGCCATGAGTCCCTTCCTTTCCACAACCTCGAAAGGTCACACAAACCTAGGAGAGATTTTATCTCTCTTCCCAAACTTGATCGAACGTTTGTGTGGTTTCACCCATAGGAAAATCGGTCGCCAAATTCATAATTGTGGTCAACGCGTTGTGCATCAACATAACTCTTTTTTCAATCTTGAGCTTCTTTAATACTTCATCTTACCATTTTCATTTGTTCTTCCATTTATTGAATCACTTATGGTCCTAGCAGGATCTTATTTTGAAGACGATCCCATATCAGTGGAGTCCGACATGGTCGCCCGTAAAGAAACTCAAATGGTGCCATCTTAATGGTACTTTGATATTTGTTGTTGTACACACAAAATTCTTCCCAACACTTCTGTTGGTCCATCACATACATATGAAACATATCTTCCACAATTTGGTTCGTTATTTTCGTCTGCCCATCTATCTCAGGGTGATATGATGTACTAAAGTTCAGTTGTGTTCCCAAGGCCCCTTGGAAACTAGTCCAAAACATCATGTAAACATCGATCCTCGATCGGATATGATCCTTTTTGGTACACTATGTAATATCACAATATCACTGATAAAAACTCTAGCTATGTCTGGTGCCTGATACATCATATGCACAAGAATAATATGTGCACTCTTCATTAGAGTGTCAACTACCATGAAAATCGTGGTGTGCCTCCTTGTCGTCAACGACAACCCAACAATAAATTCCATCGAAATGATGTCCAATTTTGATTCCTTAATAGCGTGTGGCTATAGTAATCCTACCAAATGTCTATGTTCAACTTTCACTTGTCGACATTATAGACATCTCACCATGTAGCTAACTATGTCTGCCTTGATTCCTTTCTAGAAGAATAAGGGATTAAGGTCTGCCCTCATCTTCGTGACTCCTGGATGAGCCATGTACACTGCACTATGAGCTTTGCTTAAGATCAAACTTTTCAATTCATCATTAGACGGTAAATAAATCTTGTACCTCATAAATGTGTCATTGTCCAATGTATATCCTTCAAACTTTGGTACCAACATTGTGTCTTGTCCGATATTTTCCTTAACCTCTTTATACCAGTCATTGTCAAACTGTATAGTTAGAATATTTTCTCGAAGATTTATCTGAAGAGGTATCACCAAGAATTTGTGTGGTCTCTAATTCAATGCATCTACCACTCTTTTCATTGTTCCTTTTATGTAAGTAATCTCAAAATTGTATTCGCTAAGAAATTTTGACCAATGTCTTTGTCTTGCATTCAAGTCACTCTACGTAAATATGTTCTGCAATCCACAATGATTTGTTTTTAGCTCGAATTTTTATCCAATCAAATAGTGTATCCACACTCTCAAGGAATACACCATGGCCAATAACTCCAAATCATGTGTTGCATAGTTCTCCTCATGCTTTCTTAATTTCCTTAAGATGTAAGCGATCACTCGACCATCTTGCATCAAGCCTTCACTTAAGCCTTCCTTGGATGCATCTATGCATACCAAGACTTTATTTTCCATGTCGGGGAATTTTAGTATCGACGTTGTAGTCAACAACCCCTTGAGCCTTTGAAATGCTTCCGTGCACTTCGAGGTCCATACAAACTTCTTGTTTTTCTTCTGCAATTCCGTGATCGGATTTGCTATCTTCGAAAAACCTTCGACGAACCGTCGATAATATCCTACTAGACTCATAAAGATGCATACTTCCGGTACATTTCTCGGTGTAGGCCATTCCATAATAGCCTCTACCTTTGTTGTATCCACAGTGATGATTCCGTTGAAGATAAAACTCCCTATGTAATGAATCCTCGATTGGTAAAAAGAGAATTTCGACAGTTTCCTGTATAATTTGTTTTCTCGTAAACACTGTAGTACCAAGCACAAATGTTCATCATGTTCTTCCATTGTCTGAGAATGTATCAGTGTGTGATCAATGAATACTTTAATAAGCGTTTCCAAGTATTTGTGGAACACCCCATTCATCAAGCTCATGAATACCCTTGGGGCGTTTGTCAATCCAAATGGTAAAATGATAAACTCGTAGTGTTTGAACCTCGTCTTGAATGTGGTATTAGGAATATCTTCCTCTTTAATTCATAATTGGTGATAACTTGATCTCAATTCGATCTTTGAAAACACCGTCATGCCTTTCATTTAATAAAAAAAATCCTCTATTCTTGGCAATAGATACTAGTTATTGATCATTGCCTTGTTCAATTGACGGTAATCAATACAGAGTCTCCACAGCCCATCCTTATTTCTTATGAAAATAATAGGTGCACCCTAAGGTGACACACTTGGACATATAATTCATAGGTCCAACAACTCCTTCATTTGCATTTTCAACTCCTGTAACTCAGGTGTTGACATCCAATAAGGCATTCTTTCTATCTGTTCAGTTCCAGGTTTCAAGTTGATTTTAAACTCCAACTCTCTTTCGGGTGGAAAACTTGGTAACTCTTATGGAAACACGTCAAAAAAATATCGTACTATCGAAAGGTTTTCTAATCCTTTGGCCTCACCCTTTTCGTTTAGTGCTAATATTGCATATAACTTACATCCTTTGCACAAGATCTTCTGTAGCTGTAGGGAAGAAATGAACCTCAAGGACACTCCTTGGTTTCTTCCCACAATCACTCTTCTCTTCCCCACACCATCGGTCAAACTTAAATGTTTCGTCTTACAGTTGAGTATCGCATCATACGATTCGAACCAGTCCATATTGATCACTATGTTGTAATATCCTAAGATTGTGACATATAGGGTGACCTTCGTTACAAAATATCCCAGGTTAATGCTACAGTCGGTAACCCTTCCTCTAACCTTTTGTTTGGCATCCGAAGACATTTCTACGTATATAAACTCCTCTTGTTCGACTACCTTTACCTTAAAAGTTTTCAGCATTTCACTAGAAATAAATCTCTTTGTAGCACCAGGATCTATCATAATACTAAAAGTTTGGTCGAAGATTGTACCTAACGTCTCGAGTACAATGGATTGGTGCTCGACCTAGTGGTTATTCACCACTGGATGAATCATGTGGGTCTTGTCCAAGTCTCCAACTGTAGTGTTTCCTATTGATTCAACCTCTATGGCCTTCTCAACAGGACCATCTCACTGGTAATGTGGCTCTCCACATGTTCAACATCAGGTCTTCAGTCCAACACTCCTGGTCATTGAAGTAGAAGTTGTTGGCTTTTCATCCTGAGATATTGGTCTGTTCTGTTGAATATGCCTAAACTGTTGCTGGTGTAGGCGATGCTGCTATTGGTGTGGTGGTCCTCTATAAGGAGTCCTCTATTGAGGATCTGGTCATCATGGTGTCGTGAATTTGGATCCTCTCGACATATCCCAATACCATGATGTGTGTCTAGCTGGTGTCTGATGCAGTTGTGCACCTGATGTCGTCTATCCAATCGGTCTTGTAGGAGTCCTGCCCTGACCCCTGTTGGTCTGCTCTTCCTTAGCTATGAGGGCTTTCTCAACTGCATCATGCAATGTCTGAGGCATTAGGATTCTCACCTTTGCACATTAGTTGAAGTTAAGTCCGAACAAAAATTTGTTGACCTTCAGCTTCTCCATGTTTGTATGTGGGGCATACTGAAGTAGCTCCATAAATATGGCCTCATACTCGAGCACCGTATAACCACCCTGTCATACAACGTTGAATTCATTGAGTTGGCACTCGATGAATTCCTTTGATAGATACCTCTCCCAAAACCACTCTTTGAATAGTTCCCATGACACGTCTTCGATAACCATGTTTAGTTGAGGTAGGAGAATCTTCCACCATAGAAGAGCGCTCCCCTTCAACTGAAATACCATCATGCGAACCTTCATGTTGGACGTGTAGTCGTGAAGTGAAAATCACATCGCCATGTTCTCAAACCCTGCATCGACGATTGAGTTTTTCGTGGCACCCATGAACTCGAGAAACTTCACCTTCTCGAGTTCTCTGTGAATGCTACTAGTACCAGTTGGAGCGTGTTGCGAACCCTCATTGGGTACAAGAGCCCTGGTCTCATTTCTATCTAGTCGGTTAATCAGGGCCTATGAGATCCTCTAACAATCTTCTCTTTTCCAATGATTTGTTCTTCTCCTTGGGGGTTAGACACCTCTTGCGTGGATTCTACTAGATGCATTGCACCTCCTCCCCTAGAACCACATTGTCTACCTCCACGACGTCCTCTAACCATCATTACATGCATGGACACACTTCAATTTTAATTAGTGATAATTTATTAATCAAGTGTTTAACACAATGGAAAGTGTAATGATCCCAAGTCGCAGGGTTGAACCCGCTCCGATACCATATGTAATGACCCCTCCATTAAGACAACAAACAATGATGTATAATAGGTAAAAAAAAACATCTATGCATTAGAAAATAAAAAATAATCATGAGATAATTAATAACATCACAAGATACACATTATCATAATTTAATAATGACACATTCGACGCATTAACATAATTAACAACGACCCATAATTAACGCATAAACATAAAGAGTGATGCAATTCAACACAACACAATCAATTGAAGAAAATACAATAAATGATCAACCACGTCATTGAGTAATAAATAACTACCCGCCCTACCTACCTTGTAAGGTTAGGACCTCTAGGACACATAAGAAACCCTCAAGCCTAGGATTCATCCAATTGATTTTGACCACTTAAGGTCTCGAGGTTGGCCACTGTTCATGGGAATAAGGAGGTATCTATGCCCCCCTTAATCAATCACAACTCATGACTCCAGACTAGATTACCATTCATACATCAACAATATTTTCATGGTGCAAGAGAAATATAACTACTTGATCAATCATACATCAACTTCATCTTCAAGGCACAAGAGTAAGCTAATTACATAATCAACCATACTTCAATTTTAGTTTCTTAGATCAAAAGTAATCACCAATATTATTTTCATGGCGCAAGAGTAATCATCCACTTTATTTTCATGGTCCATGATTAGGATATTTACATAACCAATCATACATCACATTAATTTCAAGACGTAAGAGTAATCATCAATTTTATTTCATGGCGCAAAAGAAATCTAATCACATAACCAATCATACATCACATTAATTTCAAGGCGTAAGAGTAATTATCAATTTTAGTTCATGGAGAAAACGAAATATAATCACATAACCATCATAAATATAATCTATAGCCCATACTAAATTCCACATATATCAAGGAAAAATTCACAACCCATACATCAATCCTTCGTCGCTAGTACTATAGTTTTTCCATTACTCCGCAATATAAAATAATTCTACCAACGTTACATTAAACTTGATTCTAGCGCATTGACAAAATAAAATTAGATTAATTAACCTACCCATTAAATGTCGAGATCCTAAATTCTAATTAGTGAGATCCATCGCTAGAGACATGCCCTCATAACCATAAATTTATTTTATATCCAATGATTGTATTGATGAAAGGTTTACTTCTTTAGTAATTCTTCTCGATATTTAAAAGATAACTAAAAGAATATAAGTAGTCTCCCTTGGAAGGAATTATTAAAATTTATTCCATACAATATTGTGCTATCCCAACTTAAAAATATGTAAGGGTGAGTCAATGATCCTCTTAAGAAACCAAAAGGAAGTCAAATCTTCTTTTAGCAATGCTTTAAGAATTCACTAATACTTGAGTATCTCTTAAAACTTTAACAAGATTATTCATAATAAGCAAAGGATGGATTAAGGTGCTTGCATGTCAATCTAAGAGAATTAAGGAAGGTCATCACCTTATAGATGCACAAGGATCCCAACCCTACATTAAATTAAGAAGAACGATCTATTAAGGCCATAGATGTAAGAACTCATTCCTAACTTAATTCAATTTTAAAAATTTAAAGGATGAACCCAACCCTTTTTAACACAAAAAGAGAACTCAAGGATTGTTCCTTGCATATCCATTTGACCTCAACTCAAAAACCTATTGAACCAAACTATGAGGAAATATCACCCCATTCATATCTATATACAAACTATACGAAGCTGGCTTAAAAGATTTAGTAAAATCGCTTAGTAAATCGCAGGGTAAGTCAAGAATTCGTTGATTGAAATCCAAGAAAATTGGAGGTCGCGTTTTATGAGAAATGTTGGGTATTCCAGGAAAAAAAAACGTAGTGTAAGGGAATGAACTCACATAGTGGAATCCAAGAAAATCACATATTGAATTTAAGAGAATCACTGGGTATTCCAGGAAAAACAAAACAAAGAGTAAGTAAATGAACTCGTTGAGTGGAATCCAAGTAAATCACAGATTAAATTTATGAGAATCGCTGGGTATTCCAAGAAAAAAAAATGCAGAGTAAGGGAATGAAATCGCTGAGTGCAATCCAAGAAAATAGCAAATTGAATTTATGAGAATCGTTGGGTATTCTGGGAAAAAAAAGCAGAGTACGAGAATGAACTCACTGAGTGGAATCCAAACAAAGCACATATTGAATTTATAAGAATCGTTGGGTATTCCACTTGGAAAAATTGTGTGCGAAACCAAGAGATTTGGGAGGATCGATTAGAGAAGAGTTCGTATTTAAAAAGGTAGGGACAGGTGCCATAATATCCAAGCAGAATTTACATCAACATTACTTAGTTTCTCTGATGACATAGAACTCATAGACGTGTGAAATGAGGACATTGACTGAGAATATTTTCAGATGAGTAATTAGCAGTAGAAAAAGGGTATTAGACCATCTTCTTGATCACCCAGCTAACACAAGAGATTTGATGGGAATTCGAGCTGAGGAAAAATAAATAAAGGGTATATCAACAGAGCTCTAAATTAGTCTCCAAAGGGATCATACGATCTGCAACAAAGGCCTTAATTCACTCTCAATCGTGTTGTGGTTATGGTCATTAAACAACAATCCCATTAGAGGGTCAAGGATAGGGTAAATGAATAGATAATTAAGATATTCTAATTTAAAATGTTGTCTCTTCTATAATACTCGACCGACGCGGGGACGACAAAATATCAACAATGAAGTTTTTAATGCATCTAAGGCGAAATTAGAAAAAATATACTTATATAACCATATCTTATTATAATTCAATCGTAAATGAGACTATAATTCGACATCAGAGCTGTGGAAAAATAAATAACCATACACATGTGATTCAATGATTACAATTTAAAATTAAGAGAATACCATCACCAACAAAGATGGGCTTGTAGATGATCTTCCGCAACTGGTGATCCTTCTGTCCTCTTGCTTGCTAAGCGTAGAGTCTTCACCGGTACCTCCTAGCTAATGCTAGGGGTACTCTTCTTCCCCCTTATCCCCCTGAGCCACAGAGGGGCCATGCACATACAACCATAAATCCTCTATCTCCGAGCTTGCCTCACAAGTTAAAGCCACCACTCTCTCTCAAGCTGAGTATCCCAACTCTCACAAGTAAAACCAGTCAAAAATTCTGCAGCATAACTTTACCCATAACCAGTGTCTTTTTCTTCCATCTAGGCCATTTGTTTTATAGAATTTCTCCATGAACATCACCATTTGCACAATTAATTCTCTTTTTAATTAAATAGTTTAGAATTATTTCCCCCTTACACTTGTCATCCTCTCCCCCAAGTTGCACAAGTAATTCCACAATTTATTTTAATAAAGTCAATTTCCCTCACCCTTCCTAAAAGTGCTCCTTAAATCAATCCTAGTTGTCATTTTATTCCCCTTATTTCCAATTAATCACTGACACCTTACTAAATATGAGTTGAGTTAAAATATGATTCTTCTCCTAGTTAGACTAGTGTTAACTAGACTCTAGATACCTTTCTAGGCATACACATTCTTTCAACTTTATTCCATTCTTACTTTAAATTCCAATTTGGTAATTTCTTGCACATATGTGTATTAAATCAATCTTTAGGTTTATTTTATTTTTCTTAATTTCTTAAATATATTTACTTCATCCCCTCATTATTGAATTTATAATTTAGTTTTAGTATTCTTACTAACTTAGACTTAGGCTTAAATTTTTGAATAGGCTTAGACTTTCATTTGGGGATTTATAAGTAATCATTTCAATCCTTAATTAATTAATTAAATCCGGAAACGATTAAAGATTTTACAAGGTTTAATTATTCGCCCAAGGTTTTCTAGACCACCTATATTCATTGACTCAAGTGTTACTTTCACAATGTGCCCTTCAAGATGCACTCTGTGCTCCAAGGGTGCCACTTGCCTTTGACTGGTTTTAGTAGTTTTCCAATCCCTGGAGCCAACACTCCATTCAGGTGAGCTTGTGAGAGACTAAGGGCTTCTAAAGAATAAGGACCCTACCTTATTGTGCACCCCTTATAAATCTTCATGAGCAACTGTCTCAATCTTCCCTCATGACATTGTGGAAATCTTGAACTAGGTAATGTTTAATCTACAATTCAAGCCATGGCGGGAGTGTTAGTAGGTTGTGACAGGTACACTGCCACACCTCTCCCTCAATATATTGTCTATGTGCATGGCCCCTTTACTCCTTATGTGAGTTATATTAGAAAGCATTCGTCAGTCTGTATCCATCAACGAAACACTTTCAATGATCCATATATAAAATCATACTATAAACGATCATATGTCACATATGCATAAATGAAATAATCAAACCAATACAATCCAGTCCCTGACTCAATCCGGAGTCCAAGGAGTTCCATTGATTCCCTCAGCATCCACAATCTGTCAAGGTTCCTGCACACTCAGGGAAACTCATCAATAACATCTGTCAATACACATATAAAATATAACATAAAATCATAATCCATCAACATCATCATAAAAATCCATAAGAGAAACAATAACCATGTATTGTAACCTGATCACTTGCCCGCAAGTGTCCTCAAAGAATAAGTCAATAACATGTGGTTGCAAGAGAGAGATGTTACAAGGAGATGACACAGAGCTTCACATATAATGAGTTATTATAATTTTTAACAACAAAATACCCATAAAGATAATCAAAACCCTGGCCTTTTATGAATTAAAAAAACCCATGCATTAATGTCGAGGTATATAACCTATAGTTTAAATTAAATAATAGCTCCTTTATTAAGAAAAGGGTAGCTATGTATGAGCATATTCTAATTGTTGCATCTTGAAATAGATATACAGACTAATACTTATGTATCTTTGGAAGGTGTGCATTTTTCTCTCTCTGAAAATTAATAACCAAAATGGAATCCTTTTTCCTCTGCACCAAAATGGAATCCTTTTTCCTCTGCCATCGTCTAGGTATTAGGTTTGGCATGAGTGCAGGCTTGAGCCACACCCTATGCATTCAAAACAGAGTGATCCATTACTCATTTGAATGAAATCAAATGCATAGTAAGGGATTAAAATCATTATACAAAATGTTAAACTTGTTACCTACGTGATGACTAGCAAACCCACACAAGGGTTTCAACCTCTTCTTGTTGATTTATGTATCTTACTTCTTTAGAAGACCAACAAAGTTTTTGTATTATCCAATCAATTTAAAATGAAGCTGAGAATTTTAATGAGGGAAAAATGAGCCTGGTAAAGATACGAGATTCTTATCTTGCAAACGACCTTGCAATAGGGAACCTAGCAGTATCTTAAAACTTGATAACTCTTGCTCATGTGTGAATCTAAAAACCAGATAAAATTATTCTCTGTGCCATCAACAATATAAAAAATGTTAGTATTAAAAACTAAGATAACCTATGAGTAAAATAATCAATTGACTGTGAGTAAAAAAAAGTCCTACACAATTATATAAGATATCTTACCTAGGTTTTTCTTAGCCCGAGTGGGAAGATGAAGCCATGAACGTAAAAAAGGATATGAGTCTATAGGAGAAGGAAAGTAGAGCTAATCTCTGCGCTCCACTCCAAAAATGAGTTCATAAGGAAGAGGAATGACCATAGAAACGAACCCAAGAAAAAATATTATACATACGAGTTTTAATAGAGAGGTAGGCAATAATAAATGGCGCCAATCTCCGAGGATATGAGAACCGGAGACAAATTTGACTTGTAATTAATTAATATTGTTGGGTAAGTCTCCTGTACACTAATCTCACACAAAGTCTATGTTACATTTCCACAATGCGAGGGTAGGTATGGCCGGGTTGTGTGGCATTTACCTTCCATGTATTCATACGCTACAAACCTTCCTTGTGTATGTTGGAACAATTTCTGTGAGGTACCCAAGGTTCTTTAACTTAATCTTGGGAGTCATTACCATACGTAATGGTTTGTTCAATTATGGAAACATACTAGTGTGTATTGAAGCTAGTCAAACGAATGGGAATTTAATTTCATTATACATATTTTATTAATATAAATATGTAAATGGAAAAAGAATAAGATATATATTTAGAATTTTAGGTTATCATAAATTAGGGAGTTATTTATGTTAAGGATTGGGGTTATATAATAGATAATAAATCTATGAAGTTAAATAATAGAACAATATATGAATTCTAAGGGTCTAAGATAAAAGTTGTGAAACATCCCACGGATGTATAACTTACAAGAAGTAGGAACTTTATAAATAAATTTTAAGGCTGCCATGTTACACTTATCATGTCAGACCATTCTAAATTTACTAAGATGGACTACTGATTACCTGTTGAATATTGCAGTTGTTGAAACATGACTTGCAATATGAATATTAATTTTATAGACAAAGTATTGTTCTTGAATATTCATCCTTTTGAACCTTCAAGAACTTTCAACCTGTCATGAGAGGAATTTGTGACAAAATTGATGAGTAGTATAAGCTCGTAATATATATTTTAAATCTAATGAGAGTAACAATAATGTAAAATACATAATCCTTATTATGAAATTAATCATTATTTAAAAAAAAATGGGTGTTTGGTGATGTTAGACAAACTCTCCACAATCATCAATAGAAAGTTCTCAATCATTACGACAAGCATCCAACATTAAGGTGCAAAGAGTGTCTTCCTCTTAGTTCAAGTTTTCCTTTTATAGGTTATGTGGCTCATGTCACCTTTCCAACTGTTGCAAATATATAATTTACTAAATTAGTATTTACCTATTATTCACCCACCCATGTGTCACTCATATGAATAAGTGCACAAGTAATTACTTATTTAAAAATATAAAAATACTGAATTATCCTCACACTCCCATATTTCCTATTTTAGTGGGTGCACATGAGGTTAATACTTTTTATTTATTTATTAGCTTTCTTTAAATTATTCCAACCCACTTTTATTTTCCCATGATTTTATTTTAATTTAAATTCTTGGTTGATCTAGGTGGATATCGTTGGTCACCCACCTCTTCCAACTGGCTCAAAACAGTTTTCTGACAATTTTGGAAATTTACTATTTTTAGCAGTTTTAACTTCCGGGGCCATTTTGAGGGCCTAAATGAAGGTTTTTCGGGATAGATCCTCTCAATTATGACCAAAGGAACATGTGATCCCCCAAAATGAATCTCCTCGATGATACCTTTCCAATGGGCTATCATACACCTAAAATGGAGGTTGTATGCAAAAGTTATGACCCCAAGAAGTTGATGTTCTAACTTACCCAAATGGGGCCCACATGACTTTTGGCGCTTCATCTCCCAGGGTTAGGTTTTTGGATTTCTAGGGTTTTTGGAATTCCTGTTTATTGTAAAAATTCCTTCAAAGCCTCATTGTAATCATATTCTTGCGAATGAGCACAACCATCACATCTCTTCTCAGAGATAAGCCGCCACCATTTCAACAAGCTTGTTTCCATTGCATTTTATAGTTTCAGCTTATTTCCTTATTGAATAGAAAACAAATTTTATTGTATCTCTATTATTTTTTGTTAAGCACCTGTTAATAATCTTTATTCATTTCGTTCTTCTCATAAAATCTGGATTAGTGGTATCAGAGCGGTCTTCTCCTTGTCGTGTTAATGCATGCCCCCAATGAGGTCAGAGTATAAAGAGTTGGGTCTCGAGATTGTTTCTCTTAAGGACAAAATCTCTCACACACCCAAGTAAAATCTCATGGCAGAAGAAAAGAAATATGATGAGACAGGAGATCCTTTCAAACTGTTGATTGAGGAAGCCCTCACACAACAAAGGAATGAGATGATGGACAGTTTCACACAAATCCTTCGACGAATCCCAACAGGCGATGCATCTTCTTCGAGTGGAGGCACCACCCCCTTCAAGGTAAAAATAAACTTCGATATTCCTATATTTGAAGTTCATATAGACACATATGTTGTAGACAAGTGGTTGAATCTACTAGAAGGGCATTTTTCTTTCCATAACTTTTCGAATAGAGAAAATATTACTTTTTCACTCCTCAAAGCCGTTCCCCATGCCAAAGATTGGTGGGAAACTTTTTGTGAGAAAAATGAAACAAAGGAACCCTCATTATTTATAGTCATGGTCACCTGGGATTCCTTCAGGGATGCTATTAAGGAACAATACTACCCTATCGGAAGTTATGATGACTTGTATACCAAATGGACCACACTGCGGCAAGAAAGAGACCAAGCAGTGCCAGATTTCATGAATATCTTTCATACCTTGCACACCAAGATGGGTATCAAAGATTCAGAGTGACATCTAGTTCTCAAGTATCGTAATGCTTTGCATAGATACATCCAGACTGAAATGGAATTTTTGGACATCTCATCCTTGGGCGTGGCCTACCAATATGCTGTCAAAATCAAGCAGAAGCTTAAACAAAAGACGAGACAATTTGGGCTTGGGAACCCCTCACAAAAAAAGCCAGGAAAGGGTGGCCCCAAACCATAGAACAAAGGACAGAACAAATATGGATAGTATCAAGACAACCAGTCCAAGCCTCAAGCAAAGAAGGACACCAGAAAGACAAAGAAAGATACCGGGAAGTGGTGCAACTTCCATAAGAGCCCTTGGCATAACACTACTAACTTCCACTCAAAGTAGTCACTAGTGGCCAATGTGAAATCCTATGACTCAGATGTAGGTTAAGAATCTAAGACAGAACCAGAAAGGGGAATACAGATCATTGACACAGAACCCAGTGCCACCATTGCTACCACCAAGCTCCAACGTGGTGAACCAGATGAGCTGGAAGAAGGAGAACACCTCTTCCATTCACATATATGGGTAAAAGGCACCCCGCTGCACTTCATCATGGATAGTGGTAGCCAGAAGAACCTCATCTCAGCAGAGGTTGTCAAGTGGCTGGACCTACCAACAACACCACACCCACAACCCTACACCATTGGATGACTCCGCCAAGGAAGCGATCTCTGTGTCAACCAACAGTGTCGACTGTCGTATGACATCAAGCCCTTCAAAGACGAGGTATTGTGTGATGTTTCTCCTCTTGAAGTTTGTGATGTTCTTTTGGGCGAACCTTATTTATGGAAACGTCATGTTGTATATGACTCTAGGCCTCATAGTGTTATTATTACTTTGAATAGGAAATTGTACAGGATACTCGAGGCAGTCCGACCTAGTGCTATTTCCTTGATCTCTTCGAAGAGATGAAGAAAGGCTATTTCTCAGATGGGGAAGTTTGTCTTCTTCATGATTCACTCTCAGAATAAGAGAAATATCACATCCACATCCAGGGTCTCTATGACCAACCTCTCCACACAGCAGAAGAAAGTAGATAAGGTCGTGGAAGAATACTTAGATATCTTCTCCTCACATACTTGGGTACCTCTACACTAACAGGTCAAGCACCCCATCGATCTGACCCCCAGTGCACCATTGCCCAATGGACCAATCTATCTTCGTTCTCTGTTAGAGAATGAGGATATCAAGTGACAAATTCAAGAAATTCTCCACAAGGGGCACACCCGTCCCATCTCATCACCTTGCGGGAGCCCAATCATGCTGGTACAGAAGAAAGATGGAACCTGGCGACTCTGCATTGATTACCGGGCTCTGAATAAAATCACAGTCAGAAATTGCTACCCGATTCCATGAATCGACAACCTCCTTGATCAACTCACGGGGGCCAAATACTTCAGTAAGATTGATTTGAAGTCTGGTTATCGCCAGGTCCCGATAGAACAAACAGATGTATGGAAAACCTTCTTCAATTCAAAGGAAGGCATTTTTGAATGGTTGGTCATGCCCTTTGGTTTGACAAATGCTCCAACCACTTTCATGAGGATGATGGATGATATCCTGCGACACTTCAACAATACTTTTGTAGTGGTGTATCTGGATGACATTCTCATTTAGAGTAAGACTTGGGATGAACACTTGCAGCATATTCTGTAGGTTTTGCACACCTTGCGGCAACACAAGCTATATGCCAAATTGGAAAAATGCTCCTTCGGCATGGATAGGGTCCATTACCTAGGCTACATAATTGATCAGCATGGCATACATGTGGATCCAAACAAGATCCAATTCATCTGTGACTGGCCAGCCCCAACCACATTGATTGAGCTTCGGAGCTTCTTGGGCCTTTCCAATTTCTACCACAATTTTGTGTTGGGATTCTCCCATATTGCATGGGCCCTTAGCCAAATAACTAGGGGTGGTGGTAAGTCTAAATTTTCATGGGGCCAGTCCCAACAACAAGTGTTCGACAATTTGAAGCAACGCTTGTGCTCATCCCCAATACTTTCACTACCATACTTGCAACAACCCTTTGAGATTGAGACACATGCTTCAAACTATGCGGTAGGCGTCGTTCTAACTCAGCACAGCCACCCCGTGGGCTATCATAGTGAGACACTTTCATATGTTTTCCGTAAGTACCCTAATTATGAAAAAGAAATGTACTCCATTTTGCAATCCTGGTGCCAGTGTAGACATTACATTCTTGGGAAGGAGACAATCATCCACACTGATCATAAGCCATTGCAGTTCATGCAGACACAAGGGAAATTGCAGAATGATCACCATCAAAAGTGGTCCACATACTTACAACAATTCCACCTCAACATCAAGTATAAAACAAGAAGCACCAATCGCATTGTTGATTTCCGCAGCAGACCACCAGTCACGACACTCACCACGGTGCTAGACTCCTACGACCATGAGACCTCTAGATGGCCCCAAATCTATGAGATAGACCCAGACTTCACCACCACTTACCAAATGTTGGGTGCAAACACAGTTGTCGATAATTTCCATCTTCAGGATGGGTTGTTGTGTCGTCTGGGCCATATCTGTGTTCCATCAAGTGAGAAAGCGAGCGAAGCTGATCTTGGAAGCCCACTACATTCGGGTGGTAGGACAATTCGACGTCGAAAATATAGTGGCGATGCTACATAAACATTTCTATTGGCCGAAACTTCGATAGGAGGTAAGCAAGTATATCAGGTCCTGCATTGCCTCTGCTATTGCCAAAACCACCACTAAGAAACATGGCCTCTACACCCCTCTTCCTACTCCTGATAGGCCATGGGAATCCATCTCAATGGACTACATGTTTGGCCTCTTGTCCACCAAGCGGGGAAATGACTGTGTTTTTGTGGTTGTTGATTTATTTTCTAAGATGGCAATGTTGGTTGCCTGCAAGAAGAACATCACAGCAGAGGCCACGACCAATCTATTCTTTGAATGAGTCTGGGTAAATTTTGGAATCCCACAAACCATTGTCTCAGATCAGGACAATCAATTTCTAAGCACATTCTGATCGAGCCTCTGGTCACTATTGGACACCAAGCTCACCAAATCCACACCCTTCCACCTTCAGAAAGATGGCCAAACCAAGGTCATCAATCGAATGATTGTGCATATCCTTCGCATGTATAATTCAAAGCACCCTCGCACATGAGATGAGAGCCTTCCCTATGTCCAACATAGCTACAATTGAGCTCTGCATAGCTCAACCGACCATAGCCCCTTTCAGGTGGGGTTGGGATTCCAACCATTGGGTCCCATAGATGTTGCACTTCCCCTTGCGGTCACCTTGACTGACTCATCTCCTGCTCCAACTGAAGCTGAAAAAGACACCTGGTTTATTGAGTGGATCTAAAACATCCACCAACAGGTTCAGTATATCCTACAAAAGTCTAATGACAAGTACAAGCAGCGCCATGATCAACATCGAGTGCCACATAAGTTTCAGGTGGGCGACAAAGTTTGGTTGCACTTGCAGAAAGAATGCCTTACAAGACCCCATCAGAAGCTTCACCCACTCTATTATGGGTCATACACCATCACTAAGGCCATGGGGGATAATTCTTTTGAGCTCAACATTCCTCCTTTCCTTGGCCCGCACCCAGTGTTCAACGTGGATCTCCTTCGCCCTTATTTCTCACCATTATTGGACACCTCAGACATAGCAGAGAAGATGACACCAATAGAGCTCAACCACGACTTCATACAACATGAATCCAACGATCATATTATGGACATACATATCAATGGCACTCGACAACAAAGGATCCAACGTTATCGAGTCGTCAAAGTAGGGCAGCTCCTGCACCAAGGCAAGTGGCTCACCCGAAGTCAAATTCAACAGAAATTTTCTCATCTGATGGGGGAACTCAAAGAAATGGAGACCATTCCTTCCTAAGGAGGGAGGATTGATCCAAGTGGATATCGGTGGCCACCCACCTCTTCCAACTGGCTCAAAACAATTTTATGTCAATTTTGGCAATTTACTATTTTTAGCAGTTTTAACTTTCGAGTCCATTTTGAGGGCCTAAATGAAGGTTTTTCGAGATCGAGAATCTCAGTGATAGTCGAAGGCATACATGAGCCCCCAAAATGAATCTTATCAATGATACCTTTCCAAAGGGCTATCATACGTCTAAAATGAAGATTGTATGCAAAAGTTACGACCCTGGGAAGTTGATGTACTAACTTACCAAAACGGGGCCCACATGACTTTTGGCACTTCATCTCCTAGGGTTAGTTTTTTGGATGTCTATGGTTTTTGGCATTCCTGTTTATTGTAAAAAGGCCTTCAGAGCCTCATTTTAATCATCTTCTTGCGAATGAGCATAGCCGTCACATCTCTTCTCAGAGATAAGCTTCCACCATTCCAGCAAGCTTGTTTCTGCTACATTTTACAGTTTCAACTTATTTCCTTATTGAATAGAAAACCAGTTTTACTGTATCTATGTTATTTTGTGTTAAGAACCTGTTAATAATCTATATTCATTTCGTTTTTCTCATAAAATACGGATCATTGGTCCTCTTTCTTCTCCTTGATTTTCGAGTACACTAGTAATTAGTTTTAGTTAATTATTAATTACTTTATTTTCATTTTATGGACACTCCTAGAACACATTTATCTTTCTTAATAAATTTTAATTAAATATACCTTTTCTCTTTTTTATGAGATACTAAATAATTTGTATGCCAATTCGTACTAATATTCATTCTCCCTTTATGTTAAAATGCATAAACTACATGATCATTGTTGGATTCCATCACCAACTAGCGCTTCTTTGTGAGAAGGTTTGTTTGCATGCTTGACTCCGAGATTAATTAGCATGTGCTAGATAATACAAATGTGAAAGAGTAACACTATGATAATCATTATGAGATTACTGTCATACCAATAGGATACTAGTAATGAAGTAGAACCATTGCACTAATTAGTGTTACAGCTTGATAGAACAATGCTTATGCATATCCAATTTCATAGACTATTCATAAATATTGATTAAAGAATAGATCATTTTAACTATAATTTTAGAGTAATTCAGCCTTTTGATTTATCTTTTCTTCCAAAGAGTTCTAGTATTAATGAGAAAAAGTTTGTGTGTGCATAATGAATAACATTTTTTCTAACCTTCTATAAATTACATAGAGCATTATTGTTTCATCGTTTCCTACTAGCTTCCATTAATTTTTACATGTAAAGAGTTCAACCTGTCTATTTTGATTGCACCTTTTTTAGTTGGACTTCATCACTCTTTGCATTTATTTTTCTACTACCCAATCAAACTGAATTTCTGTTGTTGTCCTAAATATTTTTTGCTTCACTATGGAAACAACTTTGGTTGTGTACCTATGCACAACATATTTTGTACATGAAATATTTTATTTGCAATCTCATCAATGCCCCATCACTAAGTTAAGAGTGTCTAGTTTCTCATGGGTCATCACTAAGTTAGTGGAGTGATGTTAGTTATGTGCATTAATGACTCACCACTAAGGTAGAGGAGTTTTTTTAGTATGAAACTCGTATTAGCAATGGAACCCCCTCCTCACTTGTAATTCATTCACCCTACTATCAATGTTGTCAAATTTTGTTTCTTAATTTGAGTACTAAGTACATGGAAATATCTTCATTCATATTTTAGGATTTATAGGTGCATTCCAACCCTTGAGTGTGCAAGTGCCCCCATCCCTTTGTTCTCTTCATTGTTTTTTATTACCAGAATGGTTCTATTTCGGGTATTGGAACACTTCAAGTTGGTATTAGAGCAAGTTGATTCTTGTTTCTATTGTGTTGTTGGGAAAAAAAATGAAAAACATAAAATCAAGGTCTTGACACTTTGAATAATTTTTTAAATGTTTTGAGCATGGTCCTCATAAATAAATTATATATATAGATTCTACTCAAAATAATACATGTTTTAAAAAAAATCATCAAAATCAGAGGCCTAATGACAAAGATACTAAAGAATGAAAATATTCCATTTTTAGGTATTCTTGTGACAACCGTAGCTATATTTTTGTGCTTTTAGCAGATTACTTCTCTGGTTTAATTTTTCCATTGAAAAATAAATCTTATGATATTTTAAATGATATATTATATAATTTATGAGGAAGAAGTTATCATTGTTTCAATATTGGGTAAGTATGGCTAAAGAGTTGAAATAGTTGCAACAAAATTTCATTGAGCAAGAGAAGAATATATGAGACTAGATAATATGAGCCATAATAGAAGGGGATTTTATAAGAAGAGATGAGTACCAAAAGGAGATGCATATTCTATATGAGTTGAAGAAGGAATCTTCCCACATTTCTTCACATCTATGACATCAACGCTTGCAACTATCATTGGTATGAAAGTAACAATAACTAAAATATGAGGAAGAGGAAGAAGATGTAGCTACAAAGATCGAATCTCCTCCTATATATGATCAATATCCTTGTGAAGAGGGTTTAGAATACTCAAGAGGTTCAAAACATCTCCCAACTTCTCTTTCAAGAATATCTTCCTCCTCGATGAACCTCTAATTGTGTGAAATGACGAGTCTCCCTATAAATGGGATCAAAATGAGAATGCAATCGTTGAACTTGTTAAAGATAAAATAACCATTAGATTTTTTTTTTCCAATAGGAGCCTCCTCTCATAGAGCCTTACATGATGTCGCAAGGTAGCTACACTAGAAAGAAACCACAAACATCAATATGGTGATAATGGCATCCATAGGTCCCAACATTTCATTAGGAAGTGACCAATTTTCTCTAGCTTTGAGATCAAAGGCCCTAAGAAGGGAGTGATTGGTGTGGTACCAATTCAGTGGTTTGCAATATATGATTTTATCCCATTTTAAAAACACTTCAAGTTCTTAGTAGATTTCCTTGAACCCTTAGGTTTTCCATCGATGATTTTGCTTCCCTTTAGTTTATGATTTCCTTTGTCCTTACTCTTTTTTGTAAAGGAACTTTTGGATGCTTTGCTATTGCTTATAAACTATTTATTGAATCTATCCTTTTCTAATAATTGTCTACACAACTTAAATGTAATGTTAGTAATCTCCTTGGTGACATTTAAAGTTTCAACAAAATTTTCAAAAGGAGATAAACTCTTCAAGGTAATCACTACCAAATCTTCCTCCTCTATGCTTTGTACTTTTTCTTTCACTTTCTAGATTTCAACATTATCTAGGAGTTTATTCTATGCTCCCACATTGAATTCACATTGGATGTATTTTTTAGTCCCATTGACCTACTTTTGTGGTCATTTGTTGGAAATCAATAACATTATTTGAGCTTATCTACATCTCTAGCAATTGTTAACAATTGACCATGGATTCCTTTTCAATTTCAACAAGGTGTTTGGGATTCAATCACCTTCTTCCATATTCATTAGAAACAATACAGACTCTTAAGGTAAAAATATCTAACCTTTGGTGGAATTTTCATTCATCTACTTTAGCCTTGTCTAAATTATGAAAGAATCCTCTGCATCTTGGAATTGTAGCAACTTATCATTTGTTATGGACAACTTTATTAACATCATAACCTCTCTATTCTTCGAGTGAAATACTTATTGCCCATTATCATCATCAGAGTTTCTCCTACCCTTTCCTGTGACCAATCCTAACAATCCATTGCATTGGAATATGGTAATCATACATTACTACTAGACATTGAAATTGTGACCAATGGAATTCTTACTAGGGTTCAACAATATATACAATAAATGCACTACTTTTTCTCAACAAATAAATGCCAAGCACCAATGGAATAATTTAACTAATCCCAAGAAATCAAAATTCACCTCCAAAACATAGTTGTGTAGACACATTGCTATAGCACCCAACACTATACATGGTGATGCCACAATGTCATCAATCCAACACCACCATTATATTGTTGGGTTCTAGTAGAAATTTTTAGTTTGTTTAATTGACTCTAGAAAACAATTTTTTTTGTAAAAAGTTCAATTAAAAATTATGCTGAAATTCTAAATTAGAAACTTAGTGTCTTGAGTTTGTTCCCACTGTAGTACACATAAATGTGTCATTGTTGTACACATACACTAGACTTTGCATGGATTTTTGTTCTTGTTAGCCTAAAAAATTTCACATTGTCTGCCTTGGGATTTGTGCCTATCGATGTGTCAATGTCACTTTGCATTGGAATTTGTACATTTTTGTGCATCAATCTGTTTGTATGTTGAGATTTTCCCTTTGCTAGAAATTTTACACTTTGAATTGCATGCATGTATGCACCTTGAAAAACATGCATGTGTTTATTCTTCAAAGAAACTTTTTTTCCACGAAAAGAAAACATACTTTCTATTTCAGTGAAATTGACAGTACAATCCTTAGGCGCATAACACTAATCACCAAAGAACAAAGTACACTAGATTCATTGTTGGATTCAAATAGAGGACTATCAAAGTCTTATGGGAAACATATCAAATAAAAAATCAAGGGCCTATAATGGCTTGCAACATGTCCAAAAAATTACATTCTCTTTTAGAAAGAAATTGTCCTTTAGAAAATTCTTCTAAAACAAACTTGTAGCTATCCAAAATTCTTCCCTAATTTGTGTGCCATCATGAAAATAGATGTGTTGTTGCTCCTGATTTTCAACATCCTTCATTGGGATATTTTCCAATCGTTACTCAATATTGTGGCATTGCTACTTGTGTTATAGGGACAACCTTCAACCAAACAATTATTCTGTCCTCTTTCTAGCTCTACAATAGGTTAGTTGATGGCCAAGTTGGGTGTTTCCTTTCATTGCCAAGTTTGGCCTTGCTTATGTGCTAATTACAACAGGTGGATGAATTCTTGTAGATTTCTATTCTTAGTAAAATAATTTCATTAGGTTTAGTTTCCTATGCTTAGCATGCATGTGCATGACGGAGGGTGCCTCCTTCAACAATTGCACAATGACTAATCTTGGTTAAGTAATGAGGGTTCATTCACTAGGAGTTACACTCCTATTTCATCTTTGATTCATGGAGGGAAAATTACATTAGAGAGGGGTTATATCCTATTATTGGAATATAGTACAAGACCCTTTGAAGGATGGATTTGCACTCCTAATTTTTGCATATGAGCATGGTGCATTAGAAGAGCAGTTACACTACTATTTGTTGACCAGATTTGGCAGCAAACTTGTTGCATATTTATGACATAATTATGAAAACAATGAGGTTACACCACTAGTAGGTTATTCTTGGCATGAAACCTACCCATTCCTAGAAGCAATAAAGTACACCCTTAAGGATTTACACACTATTATGGGAATTGGAATGAGGGCTCATTATTAAAGTAGCTGTAGAAATTTCCAAAATTCAAGCTTTAATGCAACTTCAAAAATTTTACCTCTTTCCTCAAGTTTCCTAGATATAGTCCCTAAGAATTTACATCCTTAGGGATGATATAAAATATAATAAAACAATAGCAATAATAGATGATATTTAACTTCTTAAAAACCCTAATCCACGAGGCAATTCAAGAGAAAATATATCAAGATTATGCCACAAGTTTCAACATTCTAGGGAAATCTTATCATGCATAAACTAGATCTAAAAGTCACTTTATGACAACAGTAATTATAGCAGTAAATTATGTCCTATTGTCTTCAATATCAATGTTAAACCCTTAATAATTTCAACCTCAGGGGTGGTCTTTGTGCCTATGGTTGGGTGACAATATTTCTATATTGTCTATAAAAAAATGAGCACATCCCTTGGAAATACCAACAATACATATAGAAAGTGGTTCTCCAGTGGTTATTTGCCCACAATTATTTCCCTCAAATGTTTTATAATAAAATAATATTTAGTGCTTTCTAGATCAACTTCTTCCTCCAAGAGAGAGCAATAAAATAATCATTCATAAATACTCCTTAGAGGTTGGCCGCTCCACTTAAATAATAAAATATATAAGACAAGGGTTTGAATGGTTTTTTGTGCCACTTATCACGCTCTTGAAATGGGAAAAATATCCTCTTGAAATAGGATTATTTCTACCAAGTGTCTCAAATTCTTATACTATGTGTCCTTTTCTACCTTTATGCCATGTGTCCTTTTCCATGAATTAGGAAACATGGCCTTTGGATTAAGTCTAGAAAAGGAATCCACTAAAGTAGGTTGGTCGACTGAAGGAGAAAAGAGCATTGGCATTGTCAATGAAAGTACATCCAAGAGAGACAAAGATCACAATAAGTCAATGCAATATGTTACGTGAAGCATTTCAAATAGATATTGTCTAGTCATAGTACAAAGTTGGTTTTTTTGCATGCTTGACTCCTAGATTAATTAGTGTGCATTGTTTGTTCACCTTAGTTAGAATTAGAAATGAGTCTGTTTCTAATGGCATCAATTTTGGGGTCTTCCAACCATCATCGTGTCCTATTACCATCACTTGTTGGCATGTGTCATTTCATGACTCCAAACATTACCCTATAATGCCTAGATAGTATACCAATAGTAATAGAGCATAATACAAGTGTGCAAGAGTAACACTATGGTAATCATTAGTGTTACAACTTGATTGAATAACTATTTATGTCATTGAAGGTGTTATAGGACGTACAAAAAAATATGTATTTTTCATATCTATCTTCATTGATTGAGGGAAGTTCAAGTAGAATAGAGGAAAGTGAGACATCTAGTAGGTCTAATAGGCAAAGATCAACTAGAGGTGAGAATATCAGAAGAAAAATCTATAGATGCATGGAATTTTTTCTTGCGAAAGGGGGATCATGTTCTTGTAACATCCCGCTCTGGCGCACTAACAAAACTTATTCTTTGAGGACACTTGCTCGCAAGTGATCTAGATTTTTATGATGACGAACCACTTAAATTTGATGATGATGCGTCATGATTGATGACATGATGTTTTACTATTTCTATATACAGGTGCTATTGACTCAGTTTCATTGAGTGTGCAGGGTTTCGGACCTTGAGGATGCAGAGGCA
>JZKD02S2123609.1:190825-215578 GCA_000966675.3 Picea glauca
AATCAGAAGAGGTAACATCATCAATGATAGGTTCTACTATTTTTCCAGATCATAAATGAATATCATTGCATTGTGCAGGGAAAAGAGAAAGTATAGGTTGGTTTTGAATATCAATGCACTGCACAACCTTATTATTGGAGTTAGGGTTAGGTTGTATAGGTAGTTGGAGCCTCATCATTTGATTATTCGGTGGAGAACCTGATGGTAAAGAGAGTGGTTGCTGAACTTGTGAATGAAATTGAGGAAATTGATTTGGGAACGAGGGTTGTTGACCTCTCCAATTTGGATTCCATTGGTTAAGTTAAGGTTGTTGTTGTGAAGGCCAAGGTGTCCATATTGTTAGGTCTTGTAACACCCTGTTTCCCCCAAATTTGTAATTAATCCTAATACAGGAATTACCATGCTAAAGCATGATGAAAATATGAATGTATGATGTGAATGGACCTTAGGAAGAAGGTCGATAAATGTAAATAACATTATGAATTTATTTCAGGACTACTGATGAGGGGATGTGCAGGAAAGAGACCACGATGGTGGTGGAAGGCACCTGAAAAGGTGGCGTTAACTTCCATCGAGAATTGAATACCGTATTTGGACTCCATTGGCCCGGAGAACCAAAAGCGTCTCGCTGGCCCTAAAATTTAATGCCTTATAGGCTGGTAGGTTAATGGCTTGATGAGGGATGGGGAGGTGAACCATCGGTCCGTAGAGCCATCATGACTGACCAACGCGAGGGTAATCATGCCACTCGTAACCTCGCAAGAGGATAAGGCGTATGGCAGAAACGATTGAGAGGGCATACGCGAGGGGAACTCTGGTAATTTTTACGCAGAGTGAGTGATAGTAGGAAGGGAGGATTGCAACTTTCTCTACTGGTCACTGGCAGATGGAGAGATGCAGTCTCAGAACATCATGGTCTCAGCTCAGGGGTGGCTAGTGGTAAATCCGTTGGGAGTCGTTGAGCCTACAGTTGGGTGGAAATGAGCACCCCTCTCAGCAGTTGCACCCATTTCTGAAGTCACTTCTAATAAGTGTTTTGTTTACATATTGCCTCTTGAAATTCATAGAATGATACGTATATGTATATGCTCATAGACCTGTGAAAATGTGAACGATTTCAGTGTAAGAATGTTTGTGCAGTGTTTTGATAAGAATGTATAGACATATGATTATAACAGAGGAATCCATGCATGATTTAAGTTGATAAATGAATCTAATTATAGGTTGAATTAAGTTAGGCTTCCAGCCCATTCTCAGGAAGTTGTTTCCCTTCACCCATCTCCTGGAAAGACCTAGAATAGATCTCTTGTAGAGATTTCCTCCTTGGAAAGGTTTACCCCGAACCTGGAATAGGAACTTGAAGGTGTAAGTCTTAATAACCTTGTACGAGGAGGATCCTCTTAAAAACCCCAGATGGCAGCTTAAGGGAGGAATATCGAACCGACGGATGAGAATTCGTCAGGAAATCCACAGTTTTCCCCACGACCGTTAGATTAGCAGGAGAAGGTAGGGAATTAAAAGACTTACCACCTGATTTTCCTATGTCTTCATGGGTAGTGAAGATTCTAGGGGCTGTATATCCCCATGTTCCCTGAGAACATCCAGACCGCTGATTTCCCCGTCCATAAAGTTGTGGAAGAGTACACAAAGTGGCATCAGAACCATTAGATCGGTCGATAGAACCTAGGTTGTTGATCTTCGAGTCCAGGGAGAAGCTAGAGGAGTGTGCACAAAGGAAGACAGATCTGGGCCATTAGATCTGAGCAGAGATTCTGACATCCATCAGATCTATGAAATTTACGCGGAGGGTAAGTCCTCGTGGATAGGAGGAGAAATCGACGGTCAGGATTCACAGAGGAAGATTGCGAAATTCCATCAGCCGTTAGATCTTGGGAAAGTTGCGCAGGGTTTAAGCCCTAGTATGCAGAAGAGGAGTCCCGGATGATTCATTGGGATATCAGAGTCATCGAGGTTTGAAGGTCAAGATAATCGAGACCTTGTAGGTCACGAAATCCCGAGAAAGGATCCTAGCCATTGATCTCAGTAGGACACGCGTCAGACATCAGGACAGGAGTCGATATTTAACCCATCGGGGATTCCTGGAGTGAAGAGATCATTGCATCAGGATTCACGATCCACGAAATCCCGATAAGCTCAGAACCGTCCATCAGTAGGGACATGTGTCGAAAGATCCAAGGAAGTCGTGAATCAGAGAATCAGGGTTCCCGGAGGCAAGATCCTCTTGCATGTTGGAATCACGATTCACGATATCCAAACGGGAGCTTTGAACCATCCATTGAAAAGGATGTGTGGCAAGAGATCCCGAAGAGTCGGAGTTTGGACATCAAAAGTCTCGAAATCTCGACAAGGATCTGGACCGTCCGTTGGCAGAGGACACATGGTGGAGATCAAGTGCCATCGGCGTTTGGCACATTTGGAAATTGGCATTTCGAGGGACAAGAGGACGGTGAAGTATCAGGTGAAAACCTTGACATAATCCGAGCCATCCGTTCAGAGGGACAGGTGTCGAAGATCTGACGAGAGTCAAAAAATCGGGAAATCGACATTCCTGAGGTCGAAGGAAACGGGACATCCAAAGTCTCGAAACCCCAAAAAGGATCTGGACCATCCATTTGGAGGGACGTGTGGAGGATATCAGAGGAGATTAGAGCGCGTCGGGATTCGAAGGATCGCAAATCTTGGGAGTGAGTGATTTTTGACAATTGAAACCCCGTAGCCCCGATGGGAGTTATGACCGTGGTCATATAAAGAAGGTCATGCAAACCAAGAGCTTAGCCTAGAAGGCTAAATGGTTATTTAAGAACGTCAGAATTTTGATGACAGAAACCCCGACGGAAAGGGACGTAAGACCACAGTCATGTACAGAGAGCCGGGTAGGTGAATGGAAGACCTGTTGGATCGGGAATTGGCATTTTTTCCGCTACAAGCCCCGGGGATTCTCATTATTGAGAAATCAACCAAAAAATTTGATTTTTGGTAGTGGGTATGTTACAAAGTGGTATCAGAGCATGGTTACAGCACTTGGCCTACTTGGGCTCAGGCACAAGCCATTCTAGGAGATCATGTTATCTGCATTTCTCTTTAAGGAGAGGGACTGCAGAATGAAACTATAATTTGGAAATTTCTTTAACCCCTCTGTTAAAATGGTAACTACTCTCAAAGGAGTAGGGGTGCACTGATCATTATTACTGATAAGATCTGAGTGCAAATARYGGAGGTGGAATAAATTGTGCTATGAAGCTRCACRAGCCRGAYAAGGRACATGAACTRAGTTGTTBTGTTTTARTATAAYGATGACCRCCTACTAAAAYAGGTAGAGTCTCTTGYGATTAAGATGGTTGGTTAGATAAGGRTTAAGACCCAAATGAAGAAACCCTTCATGATTTGGGAAATCTGGTAAGGACTGGTAGGATCCTTAGAAAGTTATGATTTCTGCATTATTAAGAGACTAAACCCTGAGTGTACAATTCCTCATGATTGAGAGGATTGGTGAAAATACATAGGGTCAGATTTACCTAACCTATAATGGTTAGAATCGACCATGAGGATAACCTGTTTAAGGAGTCATTTGGGACTATTGTTGATTCCCAAGAGTGACCCTTGTTGGTCGTTTTCATAAAGAGAGGGTAACACCCGTATGAGTTGGACTATGAGACTAGTCTGGTAGGAAACCTAATAAGCTCAGGAGGAATAATATCCGTTATATTGGAATCAATGAGAGCCGTTGATCTAGAGCTTCGAGGTTTCATCTATAGGGGAAATGGAAGCGTAGACTCCCCAAAGTCGTGCTAGGTAAATCACTGATTTAATCAGGATCGTTGATTGCCGGGGAGATCTGGACTGTGGGATCCAGATTGTCGGGTCCACACATAATAGAAGTTGGGAAAACGATAGAGCGTTGACCACAGATTCCCTGAAAAATGGGATCCTGACGCGTGTCTGAGAATGGATCCCAGGTTCTGAGCGAAGGGTCATGTGGATGAAAGAACCAAGAAAAACTCTAGCCTCGGTCTTTCAGGTTTTCGAATTTCAGGAATCCAGGAAACAAAGTTCCTTGCAACGGAAATTCCGAAATCGCAAAATGCGAAGCGCCTTTTAGTTCGGATCACGGGCACCGCTGGTGGTCGTGTGAGGAGAAGGCGTGAGATAATATGATGAATAGTTCATGATTCAATACACCGAGGAACTTCATATTAAGAAGCCTAATAATCATACCAGTAAGGTATGAATGGTATATTGAACGTGCAAGTAATGCACATGTATGATGTAAGAGTATAAATATACTAAAGGCCCAACATGATGGCCTTGATGAGTGAGACATGAGGCAAGACTTACACTTTCCAAAATTGAATGAATACCATGGAGGCATGGTTGACCCCATTTTGGAGAGTCATGAAGGATCTGTCTTGAAGGATAACTTAAAGGGAATGTACTCCATATCCCCGGGAAAGATCCAGTACAATTAAATGAAAGAGTAAACGAGCAAGGATGCTCTATTGTCATGATAAGAGGCAAAGGGTTATGAAATATAACTATGATAGCTACATGAAGGCCTAGGATTATGAAAGTGTTTAAGTACATTGTAGATGTAAGTCAACAAAGATGCATGTTATATTCCTTAAGGGAATATTTGGTAGACCACTAAAAAGCTAACTCAAGGTTGAGGCCATCACAGGTGGTGATGGATCTACAACAAGGAAGTTGCATGCTGAAGGAGTTCCTGGTGAAGGAACTGTATAAGGTCTCTGTCAGAGGAACAGAGTTACAACCCTGATAATTTTTGAATGATTGGACAATGGGATGTAAGGCCTGCCCCTATATAAGAATCATGTAAGTGATAGAAGACTAATAACCAAATAGTGACCATTCTGATAACCTAAGGGAAGTGTGTAGGATGCACACGTTCTTGACCCATTATGAACAAAGAGTTGCTACTAAAGCCTGTTGAAGTATCCTAAGAGTTAAGATGGGCCTAAACCAGGGCTGCTCAGAAAAAAAAGAGCAGTTGTGGAAACCAGTTTGGTTGGTAAGAGACCAGTAAACCCCTGAGTATGATTAACTGAATAAATGAGTACGTCTAATTGATACAGCTGGGTTGAAGCTGTGATTAAAGAAAGACAGTGAGGCCTTAGAAATAACTTAACTGGGCTGAAAATCCCCAGGCGATGTAGAGAGAATTGAAAGAAGGGGAGAGCCCTCCATTCTTTCTTTGACTGTGCATCATGCTTTTAGGGGATGATAAAGCCAGCACCTTGATGAATGAAAATGATTTGACACCCTAATAATGATGGTTGTAATGCTGTGAAAAATGATTGAGAACTGTTGTGTCACACTCATGAAAAACATTAAGGATAATGTGATGAAGTGCATACTGATATGCTAGACATGCCTGAAAATGTTTTTTATTAATTAAACGCTATGAGATTTGCATTTCAATTTCGTGACGATTAATACACCTATGGTGTATGTCATGTGTAGAGAGGAATAATATTGGAACGGTTGAGGACGATAGTTGCCAATAATGAACAACCTCAAGCAGAGGGTGGCCATGGAAGGACTGCGGTCGAAAGGTTGTTGAAGGGATTGTGGAAATCTCGCTAAAGTACTACTGATAAGTTAGAGGATAGAGAAAGGGTGCAAGCAGCCAAGAACAGGTAAAAAGGTATTAGTGCGACCTGAATAATGGAGGCATGAGCCTCTGGTAGTAAACACTAGTTGTAACCCTTAGAAAAATTCATGAAATGATATGTCATGAACACGTGGACCAATCAAGGAACGACTGGAAACAAAAAGGTGCTCTTAGATAGCATGTTGCATGGAATTACTTCCAGGAAATTCATATTTGCATAAAGGACAGACAATGGATATCTCATTGAGGAAGGAGGACCTTCCGACATTTTTACTCACAAGGAAGCATGGATTTTGTTGAAAGAATGAATGAAAACGAGTAAACCACATGAGGAGAGGATCGATTAAATCCCAACACCCCATGACCAAGAACCGGTCCTAAAGTATGACAAACTTGAAATCAATGCAAGAATGTATTGGGTATGAATGTGGCCAAGGATAGTGACAAAGTTGTTAAAACCCTTTAAAATGTTGAATTACATTTGAATATATATATATATATATATATATACCTGTACGTAGAGAATCTAACAATTTGTTTGGCTGATTGAGGTTGAATTACAGGAAACATAGGGTCATGGATATGGCAGTAAGGTAAGACCATAGGAAAGACCGATTACCTGCTGGGCCAAACTGCAAGGATGGTATTTCCTTTTGAGGAAGTAATTTAATCATTTAAGTGTGCACAATTCTAATATTGTTATGACGATGTGGTAAAGGTGCAACAAAATGTATACGCATGGAAAATCTAACAAGTTGTTTGGTCGATTGAAGTTGAAAGTGCATGAAGCAAAGGGGTCTTGGATATGGCATCATTGTAAGCCCATAATGAAGACCGATTGCCTACTGAGCCAAACCATTATGGGGAGGAAAGTCCCGTAATTATGAATTTGGTTCCTGTGCGGAACAAATATGAAAACAAATCGTGAGAATGGACAAATATGTGGGTGACAGGTTTGCAATAAAATCTTGAAAGCCATAATTGATAATGATGTCTCATGAATTTTGTATACCTGTGATACAGGTGAGAAGAAAAGACATGTTTCAGAAGGGAACAAATGAAGGCTGTCAAAACTGAAGATGATGAACATGACTACTACTGATCCATGAAAACCCCGTGATGAGTCATGATCGCTTAAAATAAAATTGTGTTGAGGTAACCCCAGCCGAAAGGACGCCTCGACTGTAAGACTCGATAGAGCCTCTAAAATTCTTCCTATACGAGAAAACCTTGGCAGGGCAATATGGATCGCCTGAGGGACTATATAATAGTAAAGGGGATGCCTGAGCCTGGGCCTAGAGGGTGAGTTACTGCAAGGAAGAGGAGACCTTAATAATTTTGAAATGATTGGGGTAATGCACGTAGTGGGTAGTTTCCCGTGCGGGAAGAAAAACCTTGGAAAGAAAGATGAAAATTATGATGGCTCTTGTGAGCTATTGAATTGGAAATTTTCATCCTATAGGTACGTCAAGGAGGACGATGAGCATGGATAACAAATTACCATGCAGATGCCAATCCACAAACTGCACAGATAAGTATTGTGCTAAGAATATGAAATTTCCTTTTCCTTTTGAAATTTGAACATGTGTAAGATGTTTTTGCACAAAATTGTGAATTAATATGTTTGTTGTCCAGGAATTATTGAAGGAAGATTATGAAGATCAAGACTTCTGAAGTGGCCGAATAATAAAGGCATGACATGTGTTTTGAGAAAGAACACCGAGGACAGTGTTCCTTTAAGGGGGAGGGAATTGTAACACCCTGTTTCCCCCAAATTTGTAATTAATCCTAATACAAGAATTACCATGCTAAAGCATGATGAAAATGTGAATGTATGATGTGAATGGACCTTAGGAAGAAGGTCGATAAATGTAAATAACATTATGAATTTATTTCAGGACTGTTGATGAGGGGATGTGAAGGAAAGAGACCACGATGGTGGTGGAAGGAACCTGAAAAGGTGGCGTTAACTTCCACCGAGAATTGAATACCGTATTTGGACTCCACTAGCCCGGAGAACCAAAAGTGGCTCGCTGGCCCTGAAATTTAATGCCTTGCAGGCTGGTAGGTTGATGGCTTGATGAGGGATGGGGAGGTGAACCTCCGGTCTGTAGAGCCATCATGAATGACCAGCACGAGGGTAATCATGCCACACGTAACCTCACGAGAGGATAAGGCGTATGGAAGAAGCGATTGAGAGGGCAGACGCAAGGGGAACTCTGGCAATTTTTACGCAGAGTGAGTGATAGCAGGGAGGGAGGATTGCAACCTTCGCTCTTGGTCAATGGCAGATGAAGAGACGTAGTCTCAGAACATCGTGGTCTCAGCTCGGGGGTGGCTAATAGTAAATCCATTGGGAGTCGTTGAGCCTATGGTTGGCTAGAAATGAGCACCCCTCTCAGCAGTTGCACCCATTTCTGAAGTCACTTCTAATAAGTGTTTTGTTTACATATTGCCCCTTGAAATTCATAGAATGATACATATGTGTATATGCTCATAGACTTGTGAAATTGTGAACGATTTCAATGTACGAATGTTTGTGCAGTGTTTTGATAAGAATTTATAGACATATGCTTATAACAGAGGAAGCCATGGATGATTTAAGTTGATAAATGAATCTAATTATAGGTTGAATTAAGTTAGGCTTCCAACCCATTCTTGGGAAGTTGTTTCCCTTCACCCATCTCTCGGAAAGCCCTGGAATAGATCTCTTGTAGAGATTTCCTCCTTGGAAAGGTTTACCCAGAACCTGGAATAGGAACTTGAAGGTGCAAGTCTTAATAACCTTGTACGAGGAGGAACGATCCTCTTAAAAACCTGAGATGGCAGCTTAAGGGAGGAATATCAAACCGACGGATGAGAATTCGTCAGGAAATCCACAGTTTTCCCCATGACCGTTAGATTAGCAGGAGAAGGTAGGGCATTAAAGGCCTTACCCCCTGATTTTCCTATGTCTTCATGGGTAGTTAAGAGTCTAGGGGCCCTAGATCCCCATGTTCCCTGAGAACATCTGGACCGCTGATTTCCCCGTCCATAAAGTTGTGGAAGAGTGCACAAAGTGGCATCAGAACCGTTGGATTGGTCGATAGAACCTGGGCCATTGATCTTCGAGTCGAGGGAGAAGCCAGAGGAGCGTGCATAGAGGAAGACAAATATGGGCCGTTAGATCTGAGCAGAGATCCCAACAGCCATCGGATCTACGGAAGTTACGCGGAGGGTAAGTCCTCGTGGATAGGAGGAGAAATCGATGGCCAGGATTCGCAGAGGAAGAATGCGAAATCCTGTCAGTTGTTAGATCTCGGGAAAGTTGTGCAGGGTTTAAGTCCTAGTATGCAGACGAGGAGTCCCAGAAGAGTCATCGGGGTTTGAAGGTCAAGAGAATCGAGACCTTGTAGGTCTCGAAATCCTGAGAAAGGATCCTAGTCGTTAATCTCGGCAAGACACGAGTCAGACATCAGGACAGGAGTCGGGATTTAACCCATTAGGGATTCCCGGAGTGAAGAGATCGTTGCATCAGGATTCGTGATCCGTGAAATCCCGATAAGCTCAGAATCGTCCATCAGCAGGGACACATGTCGAAAGATCCGAGGAAGTAGTGAATCGGAGAATCGGGGTTCCCGGAGGCAAGAACCTCTTGCATGTTGGAATCGTGATTCGCGATATCCCGATGGGAGCTTTGAACCGTCCATCGACGAGGACATGTTGCAAGAGATCTCGAAGAGTCAGAGTTTGGACATCAAAAGTATCGAAATCTTGACAAGGATCTAGACCGTCCGTTGGCAGAGGACACGTGGTGGAGATCAAGCGCCATTGGCATTTGTCGCATCTGGAAATCATCATTTCCAGGGACAAGAGGATGGGGAAGTCCCAAGTGAAAACCCTGACATAATCCGAGCCGTCCGTTCAGGGGGACAGGTGTCGAAGATCTGACGAGAGTCGGAAATTCGGGAAATCAACATTCCTGAGCTCAAAGGAAATGGGACATCCAAAGTCTTGAAACCCCGACAAGGACCTGGACCATCCATTTGGAGGGATGCATGGAGGAGATCAGAGCTATCAGGAACGTCCCGACAAGGGATGCCATCCCTCGACGTTTGGTTCATTGGGATATCGGGAATCCCGTGGACATGGTGTTTACCCCTTTTGAAACCGCGAAACGCGAAACCCCGATGGGGTAAGGTTGTGGACGCAGGGTAACGGTCACATGAACTAGGGCTGAGCTAGGAGGGCTAGCTGAAGCAGAGGCGCATCGGGAATCGGCATATCATGGGTTCCAAGGGCGTGTGCACATTGACAACAAGAACCCCGAAACCCCGCTGAGGAGGTATGGTTGCGGTCATTTAGAGGGAGATCTGGAGCCGTTAATCTCAGCAACTACTCACCGCCGTTGATTTTGGTTATGGAGGAAGGGCTTCCTGGTGACGTCAAATCGGGAATCTGTGCATCGGGAAATCGGGGATTCTGTTGACAAGAGGTTTGGTGCATATCAACATGCGAAACCCCGAACCCCGATAATAGATAAGACCGTGGTCACAGGTTAACGATCACATGGTTCGAAGCCTATAGTCAGGAGGGCTAACGCGTAGGAGCGCGTAGGGATTCGAAGGATCGTGAATCTTGGGAGTGAGTGATTTTTGACAATTGAAACCCCGTAGCCCCGATGGGAGTTATGACCTTGGTCATATAGAGAAGGTCATGCAAACCAAGAGCTTAGCCTAGAAGGATAAACAAGTATTTAAGCACGTCAGAATTTTGATGAAAGAAACCTCAACGGAAAGGGACGTAAGACCAGAGTCATGTACAGAGAGTCGGGTAGGTGAATGGAAGACCTGTTGGATCGGGGATTGGCATTTTTGCCGCTACAAGCCCCGGGGATTCTCATTATTGATAAATCAATCAAAAACTTTGATTTTTGGTAGTGGGTATGTTACAGGTCTACAAAGGGAGGGTTTGTTTGTTGCATGGGTGGGTAATTCATTTGATTGAAGGGAGGGTAATTTGCTTGACTAAAAGAAGGATAATTATTCCAATGATTAGAAGATGTAAATGGCATATTAGGATGCATACCTTGTGTTATCCACAATTTTGGTTGTCATGATGAAGTAATGATGATGGAGAAATCAGGCTCTTCACTAGAACACTTTCCTGAGAAAAGTTACATTTGTCTGCTTCCAGAAATAATATTTTTAAGGGAGGTTCGCAGGCTACCTATATATTTGCCTTCGAGAATCATGCATTCTCGTAGGTTGCATTAAGCTGGGGTGCGAGGGGTTCGCACTGTACCTAATTGTCAGGGTGTGAACATCTTCTAAAGGAAGGAAAAAGATAAAATCTAAAACCTTCTAGAAGGGAATATTTTAGAAGGATGAGTTGGTATTCGAATCGTTGTCAAATACTGGTTTTCCTGATATCTTGGGATCATTCCTATCCAAGTAACTAATCTATTCTCTCCTATATATTGAGGGGAATGCTTATGGAAAAGGTTAGAAGCAAACTAACAAGATATTGATTGGAGAATTAGTGGAATATTGTATGAAGGACTGATGCTACAGCAGCTAGAGACACCAGCAAGGTCATCAAAAGTGGTTGATTTTCTTCATGCATGAGCAAGTGTGTGTGTCAGAGCTAGGAGCAATCGAAAGGAGATCTACAATATCAAGGCTCAGGTTGTAAGTTTCACTTTCTATCAATTTAATACAGTAATATGTCCCTTTCCCATAAAGATGATGTCACTTTATTACATAACTCCTTGATCATATGTATAGATTAGCTATTGAATATATTGATCTATCTTCACTTCGATTGGTTTGTATTGTTGTGATCTGAATGGCACAAGAGCATTGGAGCGAAGCTTGGAACAACAGAGAGCTAAGGAAGCATTCATAAGGCATGTTCATGATCCTTTCATCTTAGTTCATTCAATAGTCTAGATCCGGGGAAAGAGTATTATTCTGTCCTGTTTTGTTCTAGATCCAGGTGGATCTAGGGAGATCGGTTTGTGTCCACACTCACGGATTAATCCTGAAACAAAATTGGTGACTCCACCGGGGACATTCCCTTTTTCTTCATGGTTTTTTGATTTTTCTGTGGCCATTTGCTCTAGATTTATTTTTCTCCTATATTGTTAGTCTCTGAGTCTTCAGGATATCCTGATAGACTTACTGGGTTCAGAAGCCTGTTTGAATTTTACTTCATTTTCAAAAAAAATTGTCATCTTCAGGAGTTATCGCACTATGTTTAACTGCATCTTGTGAGAAATGTTCAGGTTCGCACCCTGCATATAGGGTCTAGTGACAACACCTCGCACCTTGCTACAAGGTGGCCTGTGAGAATCTTCTCTTCTCGCACTGTGTAACACTGCTTGCCTGCGAGCAAGATTTTTGAAAATTTTGAAATTGACTTTTGGTTTTTCCAACTGCTCAGATCAATTGAATTACCTCTTTTGGGCTTATTGGATCATTCATTTATACATTTCTTGCTTTTGTTTGCATGCTCAAACAAATTTAGGGTTTCAAGGTTTTTCTAGCCTTGGTAGCTTGACTTTCATTTCTTAGCTCTTATTGGCAATTTCATTCTCTCTGTCTTCTAGAGTTGAGTGTGTTTGATTGGCTGAGAACCAGTGATTGGTTGAGAGTTAAGTGTTTGGTGTTTCTCATTTGCTTGTTGGTTCGAAAGGATATTTTCATTTGCATTGAGAAGACTTTTTGGTTTGTTCTTTGTTCTTGCTTTCGTTGAAAGAGTTGATTGGGTTGTTATTGCTTGATTCTTTGTGATTTGATTTTCTGCTCTCTCTTTGATATAGTGCGAGTTCTTTTTGGAAAATGAACACAATTGTTTTCTTCCATCAAATTGTTTTTGTCATTTACAAAACATTGAAAATCAAACTTTAAGAATTGTTGAAGTTTTGAAAAAGAAAATAGAGTACATTGTCATTTGATGAATGATTGTTTGCATTGACATTAAAAAAGGAAATTTTGCATATGATTCATGGTTGATTTAGAAAACTTCTCTCTCTCCCATATATAGGATTCATTGAACGGAAAGTGTTATTTGTCATTTTCATTCTTGCATTATTTGGGTCAGAGTCATACACACATGAGTTTCATTTYCGTTACCTTTGAGTAAACAACAGCCATTAAAAACATTGCGTAATCTTAAAATGTATCTAGTAACTCTTTTCTAGGGCTCTTTTACACCAACATTTAGTTAGGCTAGTGCTTTGGAGTAGGAAGAGAGATACACTCTCCAAAAGCTCAAGACACACAATAGCATCTTGAGTTAGGGAGTGTTAAATTCCATTTGCAACATATTGTCCTGGGAAGCCCTTCTAACACAAGGGTCAAGCACTAGGTCACATTGGTGTTGGCAGAGTTACTAACCCTTCTTTGTTGACATCGGTGTAGAGATTGCATGTATTATGGGGATCACTCCAAGGTATACCCACAATTATGAGTGGAAGCCTTTGAGTTGATTTCGGGCTAGATACCCTGCCCTTGCATGTGGATCGGACTGACGACTGTTCCCCCAGGTTTTACTGTTGTTTGTGGTGACCTTAGTGGCCTATCTCTCTAGGTTCTTACCCAAGGTGACTGTGGAGGGGAAAGTCTTCATGGTACCTGGAATTGACGTTGATCAAACTCACTCGGGCTCCTTGGAGGATATACCCACGATTGTGTGTGGGAGCTTGCACCAGGGTGTAAGTCTGTTAAGCAGGTCGTCAACGTAACTTTTCCATCCTAGCCCCGCCCCTTCTCATCTCATTGTTGCGATGTTGGATTTCATCACCAACTAGTGGCTTCAAAATTAGAAGGTATTGTTTGCTTCGTGATTGTTTCCTAGATTTTGTTTACTAGTGTGTGTTGTTTGTTTATCAAAGTTGACCTTAAGATTTTCTTCGCAGAGCTTGTCACTTATTTACAATTGCTCCCCCATGACGTTCACGTAGAATGCAAGGTTTATCTCCAGAGCATCTGGACGATTCTCAACCCCCACCTACCGGTACACCAGAGGGTTCTCCCCATCAGACTAAAGTCCCTGTGGTTACTCCACCACATGGGGAGACAAGTGATGTTCCAGTTGTCACTACACCAGCTCCGTAGGTAGAATGAATTGACTCTCTAGAAGATTTTCGAATTACCAATACTAGAGAGGACTATCGCATTCACCGTGGTGAACGACCTGTTGTGCAATTAAATTCTTCTGACGAAGCCATTGTTACATCTTCCGAATCAACCGTTCGGCCTTCTCACGGTGTAGTAGGCCAAGATCCTTTTTGGTCGGGTGATTTTCGACGAGTCCTTTTTGGTACTGAGGCACCTACCATCTATGAGATTAACCCTTCGGTGTCTCCTGAGACAGCCCCTACACCAGAGACTACTACTTATCATTTTGTTCTTCCTCCTGAGATGGCCCATCTCGTGAACACTACGAGTGTCCAAACTGGAATTACTACAGCTAATATTTCTCCTATCAATACCCAGCGAATGCCCGAGGTTAACCCAAATTTACCTCCTGGTTACCATGCATTGAATGCTTTGTTGAATGCTTCCAATCCAACACCTCCGCAAACCCCAGTCGGTTCTCCATGTGGTCCTCTTTTTCCTGGGTATGATGTTCCTTGTTTTATTCCGACACTCCCACCTTTTCCTTCTAGCAATCCTAATCCTAGTGGCACTATTCCGACTGTTGCAAGAAACCCGCAGATTCCTGTTGGTGGACAGGGTGGTATGGCTCCTTTTCCTTTTCCCAAACATAACACAGTTACTACACAACCTATGGTTGGCACACAACTTCTGGGTGGAACTATACCTATGATAGGGGGACCAACCTCACCTTTTGGACAAAACATACCCCCTGAATTGGCCCAATATTGGAATCAGCTTCTACAAAAATTTCCTCAAAATGCTGGGGGGCAGCAAACTGTCCCTACTGTGGGCCAACCTTATCCGGGTATAACTAATCCTATTTGGGGTTCGGGTCAAACTACTCAACCTCAGGTCCCTACTTAAACTCAAGGTTACAATCCTTAGGGTTACTATCCTATCAAGCCACCACCGAATTAGCCAGGGTCTTCCCTATACAGACAGTCTGCTTATGGTCCTACTAGTTTACCGATAGGGATTCCACCCCAAAGTCATCAGTACCCACAAGTAAACCGACAGTTAACCTTTCTTGCTACTTTGGACTTGCCAGATTTATCTAGGATTCTGAATGATCCTATTCATCACTCCCCCTAATGGCCTGCTATTCCTGCCAAACTTCCGTCGGATATTCCGAAATTCGATGGCAAGGTGGGGGAGGATCCAAATAATCATGTGATGACTTTTCATCTATGGTGTTCATCCAACTCTTTGATGGATGACTCCATTTGCCTACATCTTTTTCAAATAACTCTTACTAGTTCCGCTGCGAAGTGGTATATTGAATTGCCACGAGGTTTCTTCTCCGATTTTAACACCCTGGCTATGGCTTTTCTCACACATTACCAGTTGCCGATTCGTTATGATACTGGGACTGATATTTTAAATTCTTTTAATCAAACTAAAGGAACTCACATCTCAGATCATATACATGAGTGGAGACGGAGACGACGTCTCATCAAACTTGAGCTCCCTGATCAGTTACTGGCAGAAAGGTTCACGAAATCCTTTGTGAACGAAATTGGTAAAGACATTGCCATGGGTGGTGTTGTTACGGAGGAGAAGGATATAAGTCGTGCCCAATATCTTGATCTCGTTTATTCGCAAATGGGAACACTGTACGATTTTCTACCTGAACTAACCCATCCTGGTACTTCCAGCACTTCAACTACTCCAGCTGCCTCGCATGCAGCTGATGGTGTGATTGGTTCTACTCATACCCACTCATATTCTGTTTCGAATACAACCCCTAAATATACATCTTCTAATGTTCAAAATGCTCCGTCTCCTGCCCCTCTCGCCGGTAAAACCTATGAGGTGAACGTTGTTCAGTCTACCTCGACCGGTAAAGGTAAATCTAAAAAGGGGAGAGGCAAGACTAAGGAGGGAAAGAAGAATAATCCAACGAAACAAACTAAAAATGCTCCTGTTGAAGAGCGGGATAAGCGCAAACCGTGGTACCCTTGCCTTATCTGTGGTGATGATCACTATACAAAGTATTGTCCTCGACATGCCGAAGTTACTAAGTTTCTTCAAGGAATGCCAAAACCACCTACGCCGATAGTCTTGTCCCAACCCTTCCCGTCTCAACAATAGGCCCAGTTGGTCATCCATGACCAACCCTCTACTTCTATGACATCATATGTTTTGATGTGCACTGGTTATTCTAAGAAGAACGATGTTGCAATCGCCACTAGAGCTAAAGACTATACTCCATCTAAGGAGAAGGTTGACGATTTACCTCCTGATTTAGTACAACCCTCTCCACTGAATCCACCTACGAATGGTCCTCTTCATCTCGAACGACCGAGTTTTGATACAGTCCTACGACCCCCTAAGGGTGTTGTTCACAAGTCGGCTTTCAATCCTCATGCTCATGTGGCCCAGAACTACAGTATTGTGGAAGATCTTTCCCAAGCACCTTCAACAATGTCTGCCCTTGAAGTCCTTCAGTCTTGTCCTGCACAACGAAGGGCTCTGTTGAAAGCTATAGGTGGAATTGATCTTACAGATTCGAATTTGATAGTCTTTGACTTGGAAGAACATGTTCCAAGGTTATCCCCTTAGCTTGCATTTCAGATACAAGTTGTTGTCACCGGCAAGAACATTTGTCGAACTGTTATAAATGAGGGTGCCTCTACGTACGTAATGTCTCTTTCTTGTTGGAAAGCCATTGGCTCTCCTCCTTTAAATGAATCACAAAATAATTTGAAAGCCTTTAATGGATCTGGTTTTAATCCTTACGGTGTTCTTTCATCATTGCCTGTCACTCTAGAAGGTAAGACAATCCAAGTTGAAGTGGAAGTTTTCGATGCTCCCCTAGATTATAATCTTCTTCTTGGCCGTAGGTGGGTAGATTCTATGCGCACGGTTGTGTCAACACTTTTCCGTGTAGTCCGTTTTCCTCATCAAGGAAAGGTCGTTACGGTTGATCAACTTGCCTTCTTTAATTCTGATACTCGCACTGGCAACGTGTCGTTTATAGCTAAAACCCCACCGGGTTACGAGAATGTTGGAATCGGTCTTTTAAAAGACTCTTCGTTAATGGGTACTTTTCCCATACCACCACCACCCGATATTCTACGCCCGTCAGTTTCTTCTATTAATATGATCTCTGTTGTGCCTCATGAGCTTCCGGTGTCTTTTGACCCTTGGATAGTCCCTGATCCAGGAGATCATCCTCGTTTCGGCAACGTCATGCCGTTAAGTTCGGTTGAGTCTGCTTATCACGCGATTCAATCGACAACACCTTCTATACCCTCTCTTGAGGAGTTGTCTCCCGATCCTTTCCGTGTCATATTTCCCACTGACGAGATGATTATGTCCATCATGGATGATAAACCTTGGGACGATGGGCATCATCGTTCCATATTGTTTCTGGAACAACACACTCTGGAGAATTACCAGCGGATTTTGACCCCATCGACCGTTGTTGTCATATCGACCGTTCCCGGATCTACATGTGATGTGTTTGTGGAAGGGAACCTTAGTAATATTTCTCCCATGATACCCATTTATATATCAGTTAAACCTGGGATAGTTGAAAATGTTCATATTGGAGCTTCGTGTTCTCCCGAAGAAATTGTCACCTATATTGCTTTGTTTAAAGAATTTCATGATATCTTCGCCTGAAGTTATGAAGAGATGCCAGGTATCGACCCTTCTATTGTTGTGCATGAGATAAAAACTTACCCCGGAGCTAAACCAGTCCAACAGCGCCTCCATATTGTCCATCCACGTAAAGCGGCAACAATCAAACTCGAAGTTGAAAAACTTCTCAATGCCGGTTTTATTTATCCTGTGGCTTTGACAGAATGGGTTTCCAACCCCGTACTGATTGATAAGAAAGGTGGTAGTATACATGTTTGTGTTGATTATCGAGATATTAACAAAGCCTGTCTGAAAGACAACTTTCCAACCCCTTTCGTCGACCAAATCGTCGATGACTATGCCGACAGTGAAATCTTTTCTCTTATGTATGGATTCTCCGGCTATAATCAAATTAACATCACTCCTGAGGACCAACATTAAACTGCTTTTATTTGTCCTTGGGGTAATTTCACCTATAGAAAACTTCCATTCGGTCTTAAGAATGTGGGTGCGACGTTCCAATGTGCTATGTCTTATGCGTTTCACGATATAAAGCATATTGTTCAACCTTATTTGGACGATATGCCAACTCATTCTTTACACCGAGTCGATCACCCCAATCATCTCCGAGCAATTTTCGTTCATTGTCAGTTTTATTGCATTCGTCTAAACCCTCATAAATGTGTCTTTTGCGTAGAGTCTGGCCATCTTCTCGGTTTCATTGTTTCACGTTAAGGGATCCAGGTAGATCCTATTAAGGTTGAGGCGATTCTTAATCTCCCTCCTCCTTCTTCACTACGCCAGTTACAAAGTTTGTAGGGGAAAGCAAACTTTCTTCGTCGTTTCATCCCTAATTACACCGAGGTTACTCGTGGTTTTACACGTCTTCTAAAGAAAGGTTCAGAGTTTGTCTGGGATAAAGTTGCCAACAATGCCTTTGAAGCTTTGAAGTTGTCCCTCACAAAAGCTCCACTTCTTTTCCCTCCTGATTATAGTTGGGATTACTTTCTTTATCTTGCCGCTTCCAAGTATACTATCGGCATGGTTCTCGTTCAGGAGGATGATGCACACAATGAACATGTTATATATTACTTGATTCAAAGTCTTACTTCAACTGAAATCAAGTACCAGCATGTTGAAAAACTGGCTTTGGCCACTGTTCAAGCGGTTCAACGTTTTCGCCATTATATTCTCTCCAGGAAAACTACAGTGATTTCACATTGTAACCCCATGCAACATATTTTGACACATCAATTGCTGGGGGGAAAGTACTCCAAGTGGATTTTCATTCTCCAAGAGTTCGATTTGGAATTCGATTGCGCCACATCGAAGAAATCCTTAGTTTTTGCTAAGTTAATTTGTGATTTTCCCCACTCTGCCATGGAAAATGTAGCAGTCGATTCATTACCTAATGAATCACTTTTCCTTATCAGTACTGACGATATTTGGTACGGAAATATCATTATATATCTCCAGACTCAGACTTTACGGCCTGCTTTTTCTAGCAATGAACGACGTCGCATCTGTTATCAAGCATGTCAATATATTATCCTTGGAGATACTCTTTAGCGTCGAGGCATTGATTCTGTTTTTCGACGTTGCCTGACTTTTGACGAAGCCGAGAAAGATTTGAATGACTGCCATTCTGGAGCATGTGGTGGTCATATGTCTGGGTATGCTACTGCCTAGAAGATCTTATGCGCAGGATATTTTTGGCCTTCCTTGTTCAATGACTACATTACTGCTGTTCAGAAGTGCCATGCCTGCCAGACCTACAATCAGAAAATTCGGTCGCATCCTGCTCCCCTTCATCCTGTGGTCTCAGTTGGTCCTTTTGCAAAATGGGGCATTGATTTCATGACATGTCACCCTCACTCGGCTAGGGGGCATGGTTACATTATTGTAGCTCTTGATTACTTTACAAAGTGGGCTGAGGTGATGCCAACATTCGATAATACTGGAAAGACTGCAACGTTATTTCTTTTCAACCATGTCATAACTCATTTTGGTGTTCCTCAGGCTATCATTACCGATCATGGTAGTCATTTTAGGAATTATATGATGTTTGAACTTACAGAAAATTTGGGTCTTCGTCATGATAGCTCAACACCCTATTATCCACAGGCTAATGGCCAGGTCAAAGCAATCAATAAAGTTCTTATAACTATGATTCGACGGATGATAGGAATACATAAAACCAGTTGGAACACGATGTTGTTTTCGCCATTGTGGGAATATCAGACATATGTTAAATCCGCTACAGGATTTACGCCTTTTCGATTAGTTTATGGCATGGAATCCATTCTGCCGATAGAATGTGAGATACCTTCTTTGAAGCTAGCTGTCGAACTCTTACCCAATACTTCGGCTGAAGAGGAATGTCTGTTGTATATATTGCGATTAGACGAGACCCAACGTGATGCCACTTTAGTAATAGAATCCCAAAAGAAACACGTCAAGGCACAGTATGACAAGCATGTCAAGCCTCGTGTTTTCTCTGAAGGTGATCTTGTTCTTCTGTATGAACAAGATAAAGATGTCCTAGGAGCTGGGAAATTTGAACCAATGTGGCGTGGTCCCTACATTGTTAGCAAAGTTTTGGAAAAATGAGCGTATGAGCTGGTTGATTGCGATGGTATACCTTTGAGTGAACCCATAAATGGGTTATACTTGAAGAAGTACTATGCATAAGTCATTTGTGCACAAGTACTTGTATTTTATGTATCATACTGTGTGTGTGTTACTTTAGTTTTCTTTTGACGTTATTTGGTCTCTACCCTTACGTGACGTTGTGTTTGATTGCCAGATGTCGGAGTATTCGCTACCTTATATTGGCTTCACTGATGGTTCTAGCCGTAGTAATCAGAACCTAGCTTCCGCTGCATGGGCAATCTATGCCCCAACAAACAAGCTTGTATCTTTACGAGGTGTATGTCTTGGCCGAGCAACCAACAACATCGCAGAGTATAGCTTCATTATTGAATTATTGGTTGATGCTATCTCTCTCGAAATTCAACATTTGGTTGTGCGACTTGACTCGCAGCTTGTAGTACTACAGCTAAGTAATGTCTATTCTATTCGAAATCCTACTTTATTAAGGGTATATTTGAAGATTCGCCTCTTGGAATGGTATTTTGATCACATTGAATATCAACATATTCCTAGACATCTTAATACATTAACAGATGCTTTAGCTAATTATGTATTGGACAGGCATTTAAATCATTTATAAATCAAACACATTACAATTCACACAATGTAAAGTAAACCGGTAGAATACGTTTGTATATATATAACGATCAAAAGAGTTTGTTTTTACAAAATCTTTGTCTGAAGACCAAAATATCAAAAATTGAAGCTCCTGGCTTCTACATAGTGACGTCACAGATGATGTTCACGGTAACACACTACTTCCCTAGCTACCCTGCGGAGCAGTCGGGCCATGGCTGCTGAAACTCCTACAGTGTGACGCTGATCGCGTCGTGGAACCTCTTCCAGAGTCATATCTGGAATGTCTACGGTTAGGCCTTCTAGGTTCTGCTCCATGATATGGTAATCCTCAGCATACTGTGGTAATATTGCTGCTGCTTCTCCTCGTCGTTGGATAGAAGAATTGTCGGTAGGTCTATATGGTCCAACGTCTGTGTTATCAATAAGTATTTTGGTGTTAGTCTTCGGATAAATCTATAAAACAAAAACATTTAAATATGATAAAAATTCAAAAAACATTTAAAAAAAAAAAAAAAATTGTGTACTTCTTACCGAGGTCTCCCCACTGAGCGTCCTCAGGTAGTGCTAGATCCAGATCTCCTCGAAAATCCAACCCGGCATATGCGTAGTCATCAATCATCGGCATCTGGTTCTATAACTAGTCAAAGAAAATATCGTCATATTTGACGATTGGTCCTGCCACACGTCGGGCCATGAGCCAACACCATCGTAACATCCTCGGATCCCTAGGACCCGGAAACCTCCACTCAGCCTGTAATCAAAGCATAGGGACCCTCTCTAGGAAGAAGGACACTAAAAAAGATCCATATCCAAACTGTTTCATATCTCCACGCCTACACCTAGTCAATTGTTTTTTGATATTGTGCAATACTGCATCAACCCAGTTAAATACCCGGGGCTCAGTACACTCGATGGCATACTGGAAATAGCTCTGCAATGCCATATGGGGGGCAACACTTCCAACCATCTGAGAAATCGTAAAGAAAATAGTGCGGAGAGTCAAGTCAGTAACTCCCCAAATTGCCACTTTCCCTTTCTTTCTTTTGGCCTCAGGTACGCAGTATTGGTTGCAATATTCACTCATTTTTAACCTGCCTGCTCTGCTGCCGGTCAAACTGGCATAGGACCCACGCATGGATAATCCGATCAATAAATATATGTCCTCGATGTCAATAGTTAATGTATGAGCTCCCACAATGAAAACTTGCTAGTCCGAATCCCACATTCGGACTAGGTACTCCAGTAATCGAACTTGGGCTCTCATGCCCGGGATACAGAAGTATTTTAAGAGACCGCAATCTCTTAAGGCAGCTATGGTGGGAGGGTGATTTTTGGCATTTGTGTTATCCTCCTCGTGTTCTCGTTCTTGCCACTCAAGCACCATACTTGTGGCTATTAACCTGCATAAGAAACATATGAAGATGATTAGTGATCTTATTCATGACATAAATTTTTTCTATTGGCTAAACGTTTCATAAATTTTTGAGTTCTGCGCTGCTCGCAGGTGCCATACTATGCACAGTGAAAACTTCTCACAGGCGGCTTAAGGCCCACCTGCGAGAACGAGCCATTCTCCCAGGTCCCGTATGGGCCACCTGCGAGAATGTCTCCACACAAAAAGGGTTCAAAAAACTAACCTAAAACAGAATTTTTAACGAATGAAATCATAATTTTAAACCATGAAAAGGTCAGGAATGGAGAACTTACCAAAATGCTATTGACGGCTCATAAAATGATCAACCGTAGCTCCTGGAAATCGACACCGAATTCAGAGGGTAAAATGAGGGTTTTTTGGAACTCAATGGTAAAAGTGTGAAATGATATGGTAAATTCAGTTATTCAATCATTTTAATTACTTTTTACTATATCAAATGTGGGTTTTTTATGTTTATTATTATTTAACCCTAATCACTAATGTGAAAATGAGTGAATGACTTGTAGGTGTGAAATATGGATGATTATGGACAATTTTTTCTCTGGTGTGGTGTGATTTTGATTGTTTTTTATGGTTTTGACATAAAACCTCGATCTCCTTTTGTCCGTTCTTGCGCTTGTGAAAACATAAGAATGTGACCGAGCGTCGTTTTATCTCTTTTTCGGGCTCACTTTGGTTATATGAAAAAGGAACCCCCCTGGAGTTTTCTTTAAGCTCTTTTCAGACTCTCTAAACAGGAAAAGATTGACGAGCGACCTTGGTATTTTCACACTCGATAAAGTATTTGAGGTACGCATCTTTCGAGCGATATTTTAACCCTTTTTCGGTCTCGTTGGACTATTGTACGAAAAAGTAACTGAGAGAGTTCTCTTTTGAGTGTTTTTCCAAACTCTATAATCTTGAAAAATCTTCGAGTTTACTATCTCTGGACTCGTTAAACAAACATTGAGAGACCCATAATGGGACCGAACCACTCCTTCCTAGGGTCGTTAAAAATATTCCGAGGGACTCATCCGAAGGATGAGCTTATATCAACAAGCATATGTGATCCTCTTCAAGATTGCGTAAAAATAAAGAGGTACTTGCCAGAAATGGTGGGGGAAAATTTGGGAAAGGGATATGTTTCATCGTTGAATTGATTGGCAGTAGGTGTCGCTCTTGAATATGACACCCCCTATTCATCATTCGAAGCCAGTTTGGGAAATCCATTTGTCTCTCATTCGATTTTCTACAAGGTCATTTCCTGTGTCGTCTTTGAGTCAATTCTGCCAAATCATTGGTCGTTTCGTTCATATGTTCAAGAGAAGTCCATCTGAAACCTATATTGAGTTGGCCATCTGTAGTTATCCTTTCTCTCTGTGTCGGCCTTCCCTGTGTCCAAAGTCTAATTGCTACATGCTATGTTTCACCTTCAAACTCTATTACTCATTTCGTGTCATTGATGGGGGATACATCAAGGCCCTCCTATGACAAGTTTTGTTCCATCGACTTCAGCACATTATCCGGAATCAAGACTTAGAAATTATTCAGTACCTTGGAGCTTGCATGCCTCAATGGCAAGTTTCCTCGCTTCCGATAGTGGGTTTACATCATTGACCCCTAATCGAAAGATTCCGTCGGATGTTTGACATCAACTCATTTATTCACAGTCGATGGATTGTACTTTAGTACCTTGGGAGTCATTGACATCAATGGTGATTTCCCTCGCACTTGTTCATGGTTACATCAATGGCCGGTAATCAAGTGGTTTCTTCCATGTTCGACTTCAACACATGTAATCACATGGTTAGATTCGTACTTTGGGTGACGAGATTGAAGACCCTGGATATTATCTTTGTGATCCAGGTTGCGATGGAGTATGCATATTTTGCGACACATAGATCCACTGTGTATGTTTCGTGGCTATGTTGTCTTGATTGAAAATTTGTCACATAGATCCACAGTGTATGATTGGTGGCCATGACCTTTGTTTATGATGTCATCAATCTATGATATGAGTATGGGAATGCCTACCTCAGAATTGATATACATGATATTCTACCGATGCTTGGATGTTTGCAGGTCTCCGATTAGATGTGCTCTTGGTTCTTGACACATACATGCAACTTACAAAGTCTATCGACTGTCACTCGTTCCAATCTCAGACTTTGGGGGGCATTCTGTTATCCACAATTTTGGTTGTCATGATGAAGTAATGATGATGGAGAAGTCAGGCTCTTCACTAGAACACTTTCCTGAGAAAAGTTACATTTGTTTGCTTCCATAAATCATATTTTTAAGGGAGGTTCACAGACTACCTATATATTTGCCTGCGAGAATCATGCATTCTCATAGGCTGCATTAAGATGGGGTGCGAGGGGTTCACATTGTACCTAACTGTCACGGTGCGAACATCTTCTAAAGGAAGGAAAAAGATAAAATCTCAAACCTTCTAGAAGGGAATCTTTTAGAAGGATGAGTTGGTATTCAAATGGTTGTCAAATACTGGTTTTCCTGATATCTTGGGATCATTCCTATCCAAGTAACTAATCTATTATCTCCTATATATTGAGGGGAATGCTTATGGAAAATGTTAGAAGAAAACTATCAAGATATTGATTGGAGAATTAGTGGAATATTGTATGAAGGACTGATGCTACAACAGCTAGAGACACCAGCAAGGTCATCAAAAGTGGTTGATTTTCTTCATGCATGAGCAAGTGTGTGTG
>JZKD02S2123609.1:215628-240013 GCA_000966675.3 Picea glauca
CCCATAAAGATGATGTCACTTTATTACATAACTCCTTGATCATATGTATAGATTAGCTATTGAATATATTGATCTGTCTTCACTTCGATTGGTTTGTACTGTTGTGATCTGAACGGCACAAGAGCATTGGAGTGAAGCTTGGAACAACAGAGAACTAAGGAACCATTCATAAGGTATGTTCATGATCCTTGCCTCTTAGTTCATTCAATAGTCTAGATCTGGGGAAAGAGTATTATTCTGTCCTGTTTTGTTCTAGATCCAGGTGGATCTAGGGAGATCGGTTTGTGTCCACACTCACAGATTAATCTTGAAACAAAATTGGCGACTCCACTAGGGACATTCCCTTTTTCTTCATGTTTTTTTGAGTTTTCTGTGGCCATTTTCTCTAGATTCATTTTTCTCCTGTCTTGTCAGTCTCTGAGTCTTCAGGATATCCTGATAGACTTACTGGGTTCATAAGCCTGTTTGAATTTTACTTCATTTTCAAAAAAAAATTTCATCTTCGGGAGTTCTCGCACTATGTTTAACTGTAGCCTACGAGAACTGTTGAAGTTCACACCCTGTGTATAGGGTCTAGTGAGAACACCTCGCACCTTGCTACAAGGTGGCCCGTGAGAATGTTCTCTTTTGAATCTGCAAGGTGTCAATTTGTGAAGCAAAAGAGCTTAACATTTCAATTTTAAATTCCTCCAGTAGATTACCTATTTCGGCTCTTGTTGCTCCTCCATTGGATGATTTTTGAACTCTTGAAAATGTGGTATCCCTCTTGTTTGATCTATTCCTTGCAGCTCCTCTTGAACATCTTTTACAGAGGTTAACAATTTCATCATATGATTCTTTAGATATGTCCCCTTTTCCAAGCATATTCAACATATCTAAACAATCATCCCTTACTCCTTTTAATAATATTGTTTTAAGGATATCCTTACTTACATCGGGGTGGCTGGATCTTTGTAGATTATACTATAGCATTTCCACAAAGTCCTCCATATTTTCATCCTCTTTCTGTATCATCTTGAATAATTTCTCTATTTTTTCTCTTGTTCGGCAATAGTCTTGATATTTGTGCAGAAATTTCTATTTCATCTAATCCCATGTTGTGATTACATGACCTCCAAGACTCATGAACCATATTAATGCATTTCCCTTTAATGTTGTTGGGAATAGCTTTAATTTTTTATGATTGGAAATGTAGTCATAACTTCTACATAATATGGCAAACTCGAAAATGAATTCATCAGTATCTTCAAAAGATAAACCATGAAAGTTAGGTAAAGCTGAAAGTGGAATATTCTTCATGGGAGCTACTCCTCTAGGAAGATCACCAATAGGAAATCCTAAGGTAGAAAAATATTTTTCATCGTTTACCTCTACTTCAAGGCCTACCTGTTCTTCATGGTGTAGTTCTTCATTATATCCATCCATGGTTTCTTCTGTTTGTTCCCCTACTGCACTTGCTCAATCCTCAATGTCTTCTACTAGTTTTTCAACTATCTCCATTTCAAATTTTTCTTCAAAGGAAGGTTGAGGCTTTGGTTTTCGAGAGCTCAGTCGTTGAGGAACAACAGATTCAGATTTTGATATAATCTGGTCGATGAAAGTCTTTCTTCCTCCTCTTCCTCTGCCCTTTCCACCTGTAGGGTCAGTTTCCTTGGGGGGTTTGCGTCCTCTCATGCAATCTGTACATCTGAAAGAAAAATGTAAATTCTTTTGAAATCTATAATTTCCTTCCCCGACAATGACACCAAAATGTTGGCCACTATAATTGCTTATTAATTAAAACAATCAAGTGTTACATAAATTGTCAACCTAGGGAAGTCTGTTTATTTCAAAGGCAATCACACACTCTATATGCTCAATCTAAAAAGCAATCCAAAGTTGTAGTAAAAGTTACACTCATCACACCTTGCTTTGAACAGACTGAAGTTCTACTCTAAAGTACAGTAAAAGCAATCTATCTATTGCAGAGTTTAAGATTCAAGAGGAAATAATTATCAGAAGAATCTTGGATTACATTAAGAAACAACAACCTAGGAAAAATAAACCTTTCAGCATACTGCAAAGAAGACTAACTATTATGTAACAGAGAACAAGACCCTATTCACCAAAGTAGGAATCTTCAACACCTGCCTCTGACTATCACACCTTCAAATAGAATTACCAATCAAAATGATTAACAATTACCTAGGAATGAATTGTATGAAAACACTGTAATAATCAGTGGAAATAGAGTTTTAACAAAGCATATATAAAAATAATACTAACACACTACAGAAACTAATGGGTTGAATCTTGTGAAGAAGGTGGGCCCTTTCCTTCTCACAAGATTCCCCAGAAATAAAAGGAATTAGGAAGGAATGCTCAGAATGATCTTTTATTCATCTGTTAAATGTGACAAGTTACAATATCCAAAGTGAACACGCTCCTTCTCTATAGTTCGCCTCTAGCTAAGCCTTTCGTAATCTTCTCTAATGTTGATTTCTTCACTATTTAAAGAGGAGAATCCTCTTAATACAATTAAGAATAAAATTACATGTGTACATACAAATCCTGTTCTTAGTCTGATCTAATATTCTATGTTGGAATAGGATATTCTGATCTCCCATAGAAAAATGTTGTTACAGTAGTTGAAATGGTGTTGGCTTTGAGGTACAACTGTTGCGGCTGGTGTAACAGCTTCTTTATTTATCTTTTCTTGTTACTGTTGTTTGTAAAATACTGTTTCAGCATCACAAATCATGGATTGTTTCAGCAATAGGATTTGCATCCTGTTTGACTATTTCAACAACGTGGCCTCAAGCAGTAGCGATGGTTGTAATGGTGTTGGCTAAAGGTACGACTGTTGTGGCCAGTGTAATAGCTCCTTCTTGTTACTGTTGTATGTGAAATGTTGTTTCAGCATCGTAAATCACAAATTGTTTCAGCAACGGAATTTGCATACTGTTGACTACTTTAGCAACGTGGTCTTCAAGCAACAATAGTATATTAACTGCAGTTCAGACTATTTCAGCAACTATATATTTCTAATTAATGGCTAAGTATGAGAGTAATGTAAAATTACATGTAAAACAAATTAAACATATAGCAAAGAGAAGAAATGTTATATACCTTTGGAGAAATAGGTTAAGGTGATAATGTAGGCTTAAATATGAGTGGGAAAACGATGTAATGATAGCAAAAAGTATGAGCAAAAAGGTACATTATAGGGTCCTAACACTTGTGTTCATGCTTGCAGAAAATGCATCCCATGTCTTGGGAAGACCATTGAGTACTATATTTACCAGTTCCTTCTCTGAGGTGATCTCTTCAATAGCTTGTAGTTGATCTCTTAACTAGGATATCCTCACAAAGTATGATGTTATGCTGTCATCATCATTGATCTTCATATCACGGAGCTCATTCTTCAAACTCATTACTTGTCCAATGTTTCTGACTGAGAAGTGGTTTGTTAAGGCATCGTACATCTTCTTAGATGAATCAATATGGGAGATGTAGGGTATCAAGTGGTATTTTATAGAGTCCACTATGATACTCATGGCATTGATGTCATTGTCTTTGAACTTCTCCATAACTGCAATGTTCTACAGTTCCTTCTCTTTTCCTTCTTCAAACTCTGGTTCCATGATCTTTCCTTTCACGATATCCAACACTTTATTCTTGGCAAGGATGATGTCAATCCTTGTCTGCCTTGCTTTGAAGTTAGAAGCCCCATATAACTTGTTTTCTAATTTCATAGAGTAATTCATGGTTTCTTTGACTTGGTCAACCCTAGATTTGACGAAAAACTCAAACTTGATGTCTTAGCTTGGTGAGAGTACCAAGGGATGTGCTAGGCTGAAAAACACTAGTCTATTAAAAAATTAGGTAAATCCCTTCACTTAAGGTGTCTCAATGAGAGGATTAGGGTTTTTTTAACTACACCTGCTAGTAGCCCTAGCGACAGTGATTTAGTATCTGCTCCTGCTAGAAACCCTAGCGATAGTTCTTCAACGAGCTTAGTATCCTTATAGCTATGCTCCCTTAAAATGGTTAGAAAAAATGAAGGAGGTGTGATCCCATAACCTGTTAGAATATAATGAATGTGCTTGTTTTACCATAGTCAATATTACTATTGTCACCCAACCATAGGCCGAAGCCACCCTGCGAGCACCTTAACCTTGACAGAGAACCATTCTGGAAGCAAACCCTAGGCTAGATATCCAAAAGAAGGGTAGCACACCTTTCTCCAAGGATAGCGTACCAAACAAGAGCTGATCAGATAGTACAAACCATAACCAAGAGATAGTCCATGCCAAGACAAAATCTGCTAGCTGCAACAACTCTCCTCCAAACTTGTGCACGAAACTGCCCAACTGCAGTGTGCACAAGTGTGCTCTGCAATTCTGAGAATACCTACCAGAATGAAGACTGGCCTCCTATATTTATACTAAATCTAGCAAATTGCCTAGGCCAACTTCTCATTCTGGGTGCCTATTTACTCGGTATATAATATTTCTTCTGGCCAACTTCTTCTCTTGGAGGCTAATAACCTAATACAAATTATCCTCTTAAGTCAACTTGTCTTCTAGGGTTATTAGCCAACTCATTAGGGTTTCTTCTTGCTTTTCGGAATATTCTATTCTCGTCAGGTTTATACGTGGAGGTAAATACTTCCCGCAGCTACCATAATATCAACAATATCTACAAATATTGGATACAAATAGTCCAATATAAAACAGTGTGTTAAGATATGGCTTAGCTGCAAATTATATATATCTAAAAGGCAATGATAAAAATAAAGGAGAAACTATATATATTGAAGCAAGGCCAAAAGCAGCGGGGAATATTTTAGGGTTTATAAACAGTACATGACCCACAACCACAAAGAAGAAACCAAATTACATATTTGAGGGGCGTGAAGGAAACTGTGTATTCATATGTGCAATAAAATCAATAGTTGCAGGGGAAGAGTTATTGATTGATTACAATTTGAATCAAATATATACAGACATTGCTATTATGCAGGAGGTATGTATACTAATTTACCCAACCTGTAAGCAATGACTCTTATATTTTATGATTTTCATTATGTTCTTTATGATGTTAATCCATTTGGAGAGCTTCGGTTTATTTAATCAGTGTGGCCTATTTTTGTTATCAACAATAACATTCCTCCTTGGATTTCAATAAAGAGGGAGGATTTCTCATACATTTGAATTTATTTCTCATGATAATGATCAAAGTTCTAATTTTATTGTAATTTGGCAGGTTGATCATGGTAAATCAAAAACGGCCTTAGAAGAGGTAAATGAACAACAATTTTTGAATTACATTTAATGTGCATTTTATTTATGCGGCGATCAATTATTTTATTTGTTTACATACCTGAATTATCATTTATTTTTTTGAATATGTAGTCGACAGGCCATGATGTTGATGATGATTCGCTCGATGAAAGGGATTTGTATGAATCCCCTGACCCTATGGTTTTAATTAAAAAAAAGATCAATAACACAAACAAGGAACTAACTCACTTGTTAGATATTCTAGATCAAACTTCTGAGGTCAAAGAAAGGATCAGAGATGTTATGACAAGGATTAACACATATAAGGTGATAACCATAATTTCAAGTGGTTTTATTTTTATTTGATAAGATCAATTATGAAAGCTTGATTTTTAACTTTTACATTATCTAAATGAAAAAATGTTTTCTTTCTTATATAGATATTTTTGGATCCTGTTAACCTAGACATGCATGGTGTCGGTAGTAGTGGCACTTCACAGATGCCATAATGTCCCGACGCAGGCCCTCATAAACCTTCTAGGATGCAACTATTCATATATCCACCTTCTACACCATTAGGTGGGAGCCATGACATGCACACCCATGAAGCATCCACACAGGTAGGATCTAGAGGTGGTGACATAGATGAGGCTGATGATTTGACCAACTATATGCTTTCTTTTCCTAAATAAATATGTGTGAGTAGCACAGGGACCCTTAAGGGAACATTTATGGTCAACGAGGAAGGGCTTCCATTAAACAAAGTTAAAGTCCCAGGTAATTTTTAGAATTTTAATTGTTTCATGTTCTCTATGTAGACAAATATAAATCATCTAAATTATTATTTTAAAATTAATAATCATATAATATTTTTGCATGTAGGGAACAAATATTTTTATAGTTCCTTTGAGAATAAGAAGTTGTTTTTTTTGGGCCCACCATATGAGAAAGGTGGAATTCCCAGAATTCCAACCTAAAAAAAGAATTGATGGATTATCTTGAAAGCCTTTTTGGTGTAGACACATTTAATAAGACCTTGGCCACCACTGCAATTGGCCAATATTTAAAATATATGCGAGAAACATATATGGATCACTTGAAACAAAATGATAGGTATAAGTGTCGTTTGTTGATTCCAGAGAGGGAGTGGAAGGCCCTCATTGCGGACACAAAAGAGAAGAAATTGACAGATGAAGGAAAAACACCCTTTGGTCCCATAAGGTAAATTACAATTTCAATTCAATTCCTTCAACTTTTTTTAGATGTAAATAAAATTTTGGTATATATTAACGTACTTGAAACTTTTGATGATAGGTTGACTAACACTTCAAAGAAAACAAAAGCAAACCTTTCCAAATGTGGCCAGCACAGGCTAGGCCAAGGTGGCTACTTGAAGTTGCAGTCACGAATGGTAAGTACCCAAATATCTTATTTGTATCACCTTCAAACTTTTAGGTAATTGCATCCATTAACATTAAAAATAAATACTTTTATGCAATGCAGGGTGACGAGTTTGGTACTGAAACCATGGAGGAATACCTCCAGCTTGGTTACAATTATGACTATAAATATGTAGTTGAACACTGGAAAATCTTGGGGTAGTTACCAATAACCACTTTGTAGGATAAGGTAAATACAATTCAATCCACATTAACCTTTATTATTAATATAATACAGTCATGTTTGATATCATCAATAAATTTAATGTGTTACAACTTTGTTTTAATCACAGGAGAAACAATGTCAACCAACCCACTAGTATTGGAGAGCAGTGTGTTGATAATGGTTTGCAACCAGAAGATAGTTCTCCCATGCAGTCCCATTCCACTAGGGTGCATCCCCACAATGGTGCTACGACCGAGGCACATAACGATAATATAGTTGTACTTTAATCACATACTTAATAATTTTGTAGTTATACATTTTGTATTTCTATTTTTTTTTTACTTATACATTTATGATTGTCCTTATAAATTTTGTGGTCTCAATGACAGAAAATGTTGTACTTGAGGCTCATACATTTGAAGAGGAGAATGTGGGGGAAACCATTCCAATAGTGTCGACCAGTGCACTAGGAAAATAATGACATTGTAGGTGTTTTTTTTAATATTACTGAACCAGTTCAATGATATTTAAAAATTGGCCATCTAAATTTTATATTTTTTTCTTTTGTAGGTGATGCGTCATCATAGTTTCCTCCATTACCCAATGATTAACCTGTGACTAGGTGTGCTCTGTGTGAAAGGAAGCAATCACAATCAAAGTTTGAAGAACATCGAGAGAACAAAGACATAGATATTGATGAATTGATTAGGAATTTTAAACCTAAGAACAAGAGGGTGGCTAAAAATAAATGATGATGTACAATATTTTAATAAATATTTATAATTTTTTTTTTCTATGAAATACTTTTTTGTACATGTTGGGTTTCCAAAATGCCATTCTTTTACCAACCTTTTACTTCACTTTTCACCATATTTCTCTTTCCCGTAGCCTTACATTAAAAAAATCTTCATGATTACATATGAGTTTAGACCTATCAGGTGTGATTTCTATTTTCAACATAGTTTATATAGGCGTCAATTATGGTTATGTTTAATGTTTATGAATTTTATGTGATTATTTATTAATGCATGGTTTTCTATGTGATAATTTATTGAGATATATCATCTATTTAGTACTTGTCATGTTCTCTCCTTGCATCCAGTAATGGTAAATACGAGTCCATTTATATTGAGTGACATAAACCTTAGGTTCATGTAGGGATTGATGAAGCATTAGTTCATGCATATACTACTAGGGAATACATTGGAATGGATATTACTCTCACCACTAATCTTAAGAGCATGTAAAGGCTTCATGAATATTGTAAAGACATTGTGATAAAAAAAAGTGTACTTTGCAGCAAGATGTTGAATAATCGACATTCAATATTGAACATATTACCTTGAAGAATACTTCATATAATGTAAATATTTTTATGAATCGACATTGAAGGTTGATAGGATTAATGGTATATGTATGATTTATTTAGTGTGTATATTTTGAAGGACTCTTTGAGGAAGAGAAAAAAAGACAACATGTTATGTGAGAGTCATCACAAGAGTTTAATTTTTTTTTTTGGTTTACTTTAAGTTTCAAAAATTTGGATTCACAAGTTCATTGTCATTGGTTCTCACCAACTCACATTTATTAAATCCCTCACATTTTTTTGTAGTTTCACTTTCAAAATAAAGTTTGTTTCTTCACGTTTGTTATGCATGAACATTTTCTAGAAATGCATGCTAAGAAAATTTCCATTTTTTCATTTGAAACCTGTATATGCATTTTGGTTAACAGATCAACGAGAACCAATATGGTTATTTAAATTGTTCACTCTCATGTCATGTCAAAATCCTGTCCTTTCACTTCCAACAGTACTGTAAGAACATTTTGGAATCCTTTAATAGTGCACCATTAGCATGGATAGCCTTTTTATAGACTTAGTAAAAACAACATGGACAACATATCTGATCACCCTTCCAACATGTTGAAATATGATATTTCTTATGAGACTTGGGTGGCTGCAAAGAAGGAACACCTTAACACTTGCAGGTTCATTTGGAATTGGGATAGAACCTTTACATTGTTGATCCTTCACTTTTTTTGAGCACCCTCCCCCCATGTACACATGGTTTATATAGATCTAGCCATTTCAACAATTATGATAAACCATCATGTTTGGAGCTTGGTGTATGGATTCCATTACTTACATGGACACTTTTGTCACATGGAGTTATTATTGACATGTTTGACTTCTATGTCTAATTCGAGCTAACTCTAAGATTAGACCTCATTTCAAGGGCCTTTCAATACTTACAACAGAAAATATACCTAATGTATGAGCCCAAAATATAGGAAATGATGATATTGATTCTTTTGAGGTGTTTACACATGAAAAAAGGTGAAAATATGATACACCAATCAATCCAACAATAAATGAAGTAGGAAACACTCTTGAAAACCTGTAAAAATGAGCAAGGCCTAGCAGTAGAAGGAAATATACTTCCCTAAAATGTGTAATGAAGAACATGGTATGATTATGACAGCCTCTGTGTTTTGGAATGAGAGTTTTACTTGATCTAAATACTAAGGGGGGTAAGGGTTGTGTTGACCTCATGCTAGCCTTAACATCAACAATCACAATCGAAGGTATATTCTTGTAGCAACAAATTGAGTAGTAAGCAGCTTGGAGATATAAACATTTAGTCAATGCTTCATTAGTGAACCTTTTTGTGGTATGAAGCATGGAAAATCCTTCTCACTGTTAAAGGATTATGAGAATAGGAAATTTTGAAAATCAATGAGAGAGATATTGCATCGTTATTCATTGGTACACCTGATTAATATATCCCTACTTGAGAGATAATTATGGATCAACCTGTTTAAGACAGTTTCACCTACAGGTCCTCTAGCTCTTAATGATGACATACATTCCAATCGATGTGATTATGGAAAGCAATTGTATCTCACATCCAAGTTGGATTCCCTGGGGCATGCACAATATTTCTACAGGAGTAAATATGCCAGTGTTTAAAAATTAGTGATGAAAGGCATGTTCAAGGAATATTTAATTATAGATTTGTTTCCTTTCGTTAGCCAAAATTTTCCTCTATGGGGCCAATCATCAAAACAACATTTAAGTGTGCACTCTTCTAGCTTGTTCCAATGCTATAATTCTTATTGTCCTACCCTAATTTTGGAGCACATTCTTTATATCCGTTGAGTAGATTGACTATATTATTTATGTAGTCTATATGTTGGGTACATTTCAGTTATGTTTCTTCTTGTTGGTCATGTTGTTATTCATGTTGTTGTTCAGGTTTCTTTGAGGTTGTCTTTTATTCTAATCTTACTTATGAAGCATGGTTATGATTAATGTTGCAATGATCAAACACAAGGATAGAAAGGGTACTATTGATGAAGTTTTGGTAAGGAAGGATTCTAGGGTTCTCAAATGTTGGTAAGCAAGGATTCCAGGGTTCTCAAATTCTCCCAAGAAGAGAACTTGACCCCAAGTAGGAGCCAAATTTTACTCACTATGTCATTGGGCACAAAAGTTTATGCATAGTGATGATGAAATTGTGTAATGTTTATCCTATTCCTCATCGATTGTGATAACAACGAGATTACTAACCTAAACCTCTTTGATACCGTTTTGTTTGTTTTTTATTTATTTTTTTAAAACACCTACAGGTCATTAGTCTTCCGATGTCTATTGCATGATTTCCATAGCGTAAACATCGTTGGTATAGAATACATGTTTGAATACTGACACTATCATCCATCGGTATTCCAACGTCCCTAGCATTGTTGATATAGAATACATGTCGGAAGACCGACGTTACCTTCAGTCGGTCGTCCAAAGTTCCTATCATTGCCATCATGGCGTCCACATCGCAGGTGAGATGTCATTGATATAGAATCCATGTCGGAAGACCAACATTACCTTTTGTCAGTCCTCCGACGTTCCTAGCATAACTATCATGATGTCAATGTCGTAGGTGAAACATAGTTGATATAGTGTAGACATCAAAAGATCGATGTTTCCTTTTGTCGGCTGCCCAACGTGCCTAGCGTTACTGTCACGACGTCAACATTGTAGGTGAGACATCGTTGATAGAGCGTACACATTGGAAGACTGACAGTTTGTGGCATCGCAGGTGAGACGTCCCAGTGTCAATGTAGCAACGTCCTTAGTGGGATTGAACAGTGAAGTCCGATACCACACATGTCTAAACGAAATATCGCAATATAGACGATATATGTTTCATCAGAAAACTGACATCATGTGAAATGACGTTTGAGGGGGTATGATGTTTGTTGTTCTCTTGACAATTTATACAAACACACCGTCGGAATTTGACCCAAGTGTACTAGTGTAAATATGTAATGGGATTGGGACATTAGTGTGCGTAGAAGGGAATTAATGTTATGAAAATATTAGTAATGTAACAGATAGTTAGTAAGAAAGAAGATGAACAAAGAAGGAATTTAGAGAGGATATTGTGTCTTATGTTCTTCACTTCTCTGTATGCATTTATGATTGATGTTATCCTTCGTAGAATGGAGTTATTCTATGAATTTATTATGCTGCAATATTCATGTATGGTTGTGCTAGTCTAGGTAATAATCAAGAATATATTGAAATTAAGAGGATAAGGAACAATGATTCACACCTCTGCCTCCCTTTCCCTTCCTACTACAAAAACCTAGTTCTTGCAGTCCTAATAGATACCTTGGGTGAGAATTCATGATGCAAACCCCACCCTCTCCCAGGGTCCACACGACCTCCCGATATAGGATCGTTCTATTTGGGAGCTGAAATTAGCCCATGGGCTCCCTTTGAGCACAAAATTTCAATACACAGGTCCTTAAAAACCTTCTTACCGAATGTAAATTTTCCTTTTAAAGAGTCCCCAAGCACTGGTAAAGCCTCCTCAGAGACCGAGGGCCAAAACCATTGGCTAAAATTCCAATCCATGAAAGTTTCGGGACTTCATGAATTTTTATCCCTCTTATCTCCCAATACAAAATCTGTGAACTGTCGAACACTAAGCAACAAGATCAACAATCTTCAACAACTGTCGAGATTGACGACTCATATTACGTTTCGAGTTTCAGTGATTTTTTATTACACCTAACATACATACAACACTCGTGAAATGTCAATCACTGAAAATCACTTGCGCCAAGTCTCATATCGAAGGTCCTCAAGCTATGACTAATGGATGGTCCATATCTATTCCCTTCAGACTTCAGCGATTTTATTTGTTCGTCAAATGACACAACTTCTAGTATTCCCTGATGTTGAAACTCCTAATTATTTCTCCTTCCTCCATGTGTCCCCTTATTGATAAAAGACTAGGATGACTTTGAGACTCTGGTGGTTTTCTCCCTGTCTACACAATGACAAAAACTGTTGAAGTTCCAAGTCCCTGAACTACGAGATTTTATGCCACACATCCTCTCCAACGGATGGCTAGGATTGACCCTGGCCTTTGGGCCTCCACGAGCCTTTACAACACTGCTTTATTTCCTCCAGAGTGTTGTACCTTAGGATCTTTTGCCACGTGTCCTCACTGTAATCAATGGTCCAAATCAACTCCAGACTTCGAGGCTCCAGAGAGATCAACCTTCTCTTCCTATTGTTCTCTTGGAGTTCCTATCCTCTGGATCTTCTAATCTACCGAGACATGTCCTCTCCAATGGACAACCTAGATGAACTCCGGGTCTTCGAGACTTTGGGGGTCCTCCACTCCTAACTTCTTCCAAAGTGCTAGTCCATCGGAGTACATGATCTACTGACACATGTCCTCAGATTTTTGGATGTCCATGATTCACTCTGGCCTTTGGGACTTTGGGGGTCCCAACTTCTAGCACTTTAAAGATTTTGACTTAGAAATTTTCTAAGTCTCTCCTGCAAAACTCTTGTACCCACTATCTCTTCTGAGCTTTGTTCCTCTGAGGTTTATAGACCTCTGGTGCACTCCTTTCATCCTTTGAACTTCTGAGAATTTCTGGACTTATATATTTTTGAAAAAAATCTCCATTACGTACTCCTTGCATTCGTCTCCACTGAAAATTATTCAATGACTTAAAGTGTTTTCCTGATGCACTCCTTGCACGGGTCTTCTCCAATATTTTCTCTCCATTAAACAACTATGCACTCTTTTCACTTCAACTAAACAATTGCTCACTCCTTGCACTTCCACTGTAAATGCATGTTTTCTCTTCTGATCTTCTAAGTCTATATCAAATCGGCCTACACACTCCTTGCGAGAACTATGCACTCCTTTCACCAAGAATATCAGAAGAGAAACAAATGAAACTTACAGAAACATCAAAGGTTTCCACACTGAACCATGAAAAAAAATCCATGCATAAAAATACATAAACAAATAAAACACAAAGAGAATAAAGGAACATCACATGTACTCAATTAATTCATATGAACATAACACCATGCATTTGGAATCAAACCTCTCTTCTTGTATTCATTCAGTAAAATATGTACAAAGACTTATACAGATCTCCGCAACTCTTCATAAGCTTCAAAAACTCACTCAACATCAATAAAAATAACATTCAACAACCTCATTTGGGCATACAATAAATATACTTATACATGGAGAGGCTTCTCAAGCCTTCCCTCCATAATACCTTAGTGTTATCCTATCATAGTTAATACATTCATATACTAAGGACTATTACATTGAATTGCAATTACATTAAGATATGAGTCGATACTCAGTATATGTACAACCTTATCTGATAATTAAAACGATTACAATATTTGGTGGCCTTATGTGATGGCTCTTTACTCAAAACATTTAAAAGTTTTAAATTACAATCCTTTCATAACAGAATGGCACACCTACCTTAGAATTCAAAAACAGTTTGAAATATGTGCATTGGGTGCGCAGTTTTCCTCCACCTGGCCTCTTTAATTGCTGATGGCGATGCTCCTGCATCATAATCCTCCGGTCAAAAATTCATGGAATCTTGTCCATGAGATCCTGCACTATTTTTCCATGCTTTTGAATGTCATATTCATTTACCCAACTAGGATCCTATGCTAGGTGACCCTTCCACTTCACTAGGTACTCAAAATAAGACTTTCTCTTGGTCATCTTACCAATCTTGTTATCTATGATCTTCTCCATCCGTGGCTTCTATGTTATGGGAATATGCTTCTCCCACTGAATGTACTTTTGATCATTTGATCCTCCTGTATCATCCATCCTATAAGGGTACATGTATGCAACATTTAATATGGGTGATATTCCCACATCCTCCGGCAGCTCAATCTCATATTCATTTGCATTAAATTTTATGAGGATCTTACATGGTCGTATTTTCTTCATCTTTAATTTGTTATATGTTCCCCTTGGGAACCTCTGTTTCCTCAGGTGTGATAAAAATTGATCTCCAACTTTAAAATGAACCTCTCTCCTTTTCTGATCAACTTGGATTTTATACTTCTGACTGCTATCCTGCAGTTGTCTCTTTATCTGATCATGAAGATTCTACATCTCTACAACAAATTATTCTACTCCTGCACTTTTGAACTCATAATGTTTCAAATACCTTAGCTTTGAAATTGTCTCATTGACATTTTGGAATACAGAGTTGACTTCCTTTGAACAACAATCTGTATTTAATTAGATACTCCATCCACTAAATTTTGTCCCTTAACAAAGGGTTCTCACATGCTTCATAAGCCTCTTTAAAATATGTATAGTCATGATAAATTTCCTTATGTGTTCAAACCCTAAGGTCTCCACTTGAAATTCATTCATAATCAGACATCTCCTGCTCAAAGAATCAACAACTTTGTTAGTGCTACCACTAATGTGGTTAATTAAAAAAGTAAAATTATGGATGAATTCTACCCATTTATCATGTCTTTGGTTAAACTTGTCCTATCTGGTTATGAATTGTAAATCTTGATTTTCACTATACAAGACATACTCCTTTGGAATAAGATAGTGCCTCAACTTTTTCAGAGCTTGTATTACAACATAAAACTCCTTATCATATATTGAATATTCTCTCTTAGTGTCATTCAACTTCTCATTGAAATAAGCAATAGGCTTATGGTCTTGGCTCAAGACTACAACAATAACTACTCCACTTGCATCACACCTCACTTGAAATATATTCTTGAAATATGGCAGAACCAGAATAGGTTGTTATGTTATCTTCTCCTTTAAATCTATGAAGATTTTTTCAGCTTCCCCTATCCAATTAAAAGACTTGTGATTTTTATTTATGGTGCTCATTATGGATGCACAAATTCCACTGAAATTCCTAATGCATTTCCTATAAAAACTTGCTAATCCATGGAAGCTTCTCACCTCAAATATGCTTCTTGGAAAAGTCCATTCTTTGATTACCCTCACCTTCTCTAGATCCATCTTCAATTCATTTGAAGAGATCATAAAACCCAAGTATATGAGTTCTTTCTTCATGAAATAACATTTCTTCAAATTTATCAGCAACTTCTCTTGCTACAACCTCCTCATCACTAATGTCAAGTGCCTTAAGTGTTCTTCTTCAATTTTACTGAAGACTAGGATATCATCCAAATACATAATTACAGACTTACCTATGAAGTCTTTGAGTACTTCATTCGTAAATCTCATGAATGTTCTTGGGGAATTTGATAAGCCAAATGGAATAACAAGCCATTCATACAACCCTTCATTTGTCTTGAATGTTGTCTTCCATTCATCTCCTTCTCTCATTATTATCTGATGATAACCACTCTTCAAGTCTATCCTGGAAAACTAATTTAATCCACTCAAAAACTCCATCAAATCATCCATTCTTGGCAAAGGGAATCTATACCTGATGGTAATCTTGTTAATGGATCTAGAATATGTGCACATTATCCAACCTCCACCTTTCTTTGGACTCAACATAGTTGGTACTACACATCGACTCAAACTTTCTCTAACCAAACCTTTATCCAACAACTCTTGGACTTGATTCTTGACCTCTTCATTTTCTTGAGGTGTCAACCTATATGTTTCTTAGTTTGGAAAAATTGATCCTGGAATAAGGTCAATGTGATGACTAATACTCCTAATGGGTGGCAAAGAATGAGGTAACTCATCCACCACAATATCAACAAAATTATCCAACAATTCCTTAATCACTACAGGAAAATCATCCATAGAAGTGCTTGTAAGGATGACCCTAGGCTTTCTCACCACAAAAAACTTCATCTCATGTTCCTTCTTGAATTCATTCAATAGTTCCTTCCCAATCATTAGAAGTATGATTGGACTATCTTCTTCCTTTACTTTCTTATCCTCCATTTGCAACAACATATGTATAGGACCATTCTTCTCAAGGCTGTAAGTATTTTTTCACCCATCATGTATGCCATTTTTGTCAAATTTCCATGGTCTTCTGAACATAACATGAAAAACTTCTATGGGTATTACATCACACAAAATCTCATATTTATAACCTCCTATATTGAATTCAACATTGCATTGTCGACTTACCATGACTTTGTGTCCCTTCTACAACCACGATACCTTGTATGAGTTCAGATGTGTAGTTTTCTCCAGCTCCAACTTTTCCACCTTTTCTATGGATACAAAATTATTTTTGCTCTTACTATCTATGATTACCTTGCATACCATGTCCTTAGTCTTGCAAGCAATCTTGAATGGAATGTTCCTCTGAACTAGCTCTTTTTCTTATTTCTCTAGTTTTAAGAGAACTTTCCTCATCATGAGGGACTTCCCATCTTCCGCTACTTTTGCCTCAACATTCCTTCTTTGAGCTTCAAAAATGTGAGCTTCTCCACCTCCTTATTTCTTTTTCCTCTCAAGACATTCCTAAGACATATGCCATGTCTTTCCACAGGCATAGAATTTCACTTATCCTCCTCTACCTCTTCCTCTTCCTTGATAAAAAGAGTTTCTTCCACCATATTGTCAACCTCTGGAACTTCCTTCTCTTTCTGTATGACTGTGATGCTTTCTTATTTCATGTTTTGGCTTCTGGAACTTCTCTTGGACAGTGCCCTTGTCTCTGCTTGGAATCTTTCCTCCATTTCATTAGATTTGTTTGTTGTCCAACTTCTCCTATGCTTTCAATGCTAACTGATAAGAATCTTCCACCGTTCTCATGGTCATCATATTGATTTCCTATTGGATTTCATATCTCTGGCCATTAATATACTTGGAAACATTTTCCTCATCACTCTCTCGATGTCCTTCTCTGATGTTTAATCTGTAAAACTCCTCAATGTATTCTTTCACTAAAAAGCCCTTAAGTCTCAAGTTCTGCAATATCTTGAACAGATTGATCTGATAGTATTTTTGTATGAACTTAGCTTTCAACTTAGCTACCATCCTATCCTAATTTTATATCTTTTGCTTACCTTTGTGCCTTTTTTCGGCTTGTAATTCATCCCACCATAGTGTTGCATGTCCCTTTAGCCTGGTAACAACAGGATTTACCTTCTTTTCATCTTCAATTTCTTGATAATAGAAGTACTTGTCTAAGGCTATTATCCAATCCAATAGCTCCTCAACATCCAAGTTTCCTTCATACATCAGGATTTCCATTTTTTCTCTAGCTCCCATTTTTGCAACAACTTTCAACAAGTGTTCCTCTGCAATGTCTCCTTCTACAACTCCTTCTACTTCCATCTCTTCACTCTCATCTTCATTGATGTCACCAACATCAGGTTATCTTCTTTGCAGTGTCTCCATGGCATCTAATCTAGCACAAATTTGTCTCATCTCTTCTTCCATAACTGGATTTGCTACAGTTCTGTCCATGCGTCTTCTTGGTGGCATGATTCCAAGTTTTATTCTTCTATTAAAAATTCTCTCCAATGGTCCGCGTGACCTCCTGGTCTAGGATCGTTTTAGTCGGGAGCTGAAATTAGCTCATGGGCTCCCTCTGAGCCCAAAATATCAATACAAGGGTCCTTAAAAGCCTTCTTCCCAAATGTAAATTTTCCTTTTCGGGAGTCCCCGAGTACTAGCAAAGCCTCCGCGGAGACCAAGGGCCAAAACCGTGGGCCAAAATTCTAATCCCCGAAAGTTTCTAGACTTCAGGACTTTTTATCAACGGTATTCAAGAACTGTTGAGATCAACAAATTATATTACATTTTGGGTTTCGTTTATTTTTTACCACACCCAATATACATACAACACTCACAAACTATTGATCACCAAAAATGACTTGTGCCAAGTCTCAGATCGATGGTCCTGAAGGTCCAACCGATGGACGGTCCAGATCTATTCCCTTTAGGCTTTGGTGACTTTATTTGGTCATCAAACGACACAACTTCTCGTATTCCTCGACATTGAAAAGACAAATGAGTTCTCCTTCCTCCATGTGTCCCACTTTTTATCAATGGCTAGGATTCCTTCAGGACTTCAGGGGTTTTCTCCTTGTCTACACAACGACGCAAAATTGTCGAAGTGCTAAGTCCCTAAACTATGGGATATTGCACCACGTGTCCTCTCGAATGGACAGATGGGATTGAATATGGCCTTTGGGCCTCCGTGAGCCTTCACAACACTACTTTGTTTCCTCTGGAGTGCTAGACCTCTGGACCTCTAGATCTACTGCCACATGTCCTCCCTATAATCAATTGTCCAGATCAACTCTGGACTTAGAGACTCCAGAGAGATCGACCTTCTCTTCCCACTATTCTCTCGAAGTTCCTATCCTTCAGATATTCTAATATACCGACATGTGTCTTCTCCAATGGACAACCTATATGAACTTCAGGTCTTCGGGACTTCGGCGGTCCTCTACTCTTAACTTCTTCTTAAGTGCTAGTCCATGGGAGTACACGATCTGCTGACACGTGTCCTCATATTTTTGGACGACTACAATTCACTTCGACCATCGGGACTTCGGGGGTCCCGACTTCTCCACACGCCAAATATATCGAATGCGCAAAGTCTAAAGGAATTCACTGATTAAACTTCTCACAAGTCCTCCCGATCAAACAAATTTCCACTCTCCTACAAACTCTCGAATGGATGTTGATCATAGATCTTCAATCCTTTATAAATAATCCTTTAAAATTGATCCAATAATTTTTCGAATGCACGAAGTCTAAAAAACTTTCAGGGTTAAACCCCACGTTGCTTCTCTAGATCTAAGGGTGACAGAAGACCCTGAATCCTCCCGAACATATCTCAAATGTTCGACTCTTGAAACAATAAAATCCTCTCCTCCTTAAATATTTTGACCACTATCCTTCCTAAACTTGACTGCACAAGATAAATAGGATCTCTGGCACCCTCCTATGCATTCCTTTGGCACTTTAAATATTTTGACTTAGAAATTTTCTAAGTCTCTCCTGTGGAACTCTTGTACCCACTATCTCTTCTGATCTTTGTTCCTCCAAGGTTTATAGACCTCTAGTGCACTCCTTCCATCCTTTGAACTTATGAGAAGTTTTGGACTTAAATATTTTTGAAAAAAATCTCCCTTACACACTCCTTGTGTTTGTCTCCACTGAAACTTCTTCAACACTTAAAGTGTTTTCCTGACACACTCCTTGCACGGATCTTCTCCAATATTTTCTCTCCACTCAACAACTATGAACTTTTTGTACTTCAACTGAACAAATGTGCACTCCTTTCACTTCCACTGTAAATTCACGTTATATCTTCTGAGCTTCTGAGTCTATCTCGACTCAGCCTACGCACTCCTTGGGGGCACTATGCAATCCTTGCACCAGGAATATCAGAAGAGAAACAAATGAAACTTACAAAAACATAAAAGGTTTCCACACTTAACCATGAAAAACATATCCACACATAAAATATACATAAGAAAATAAAACATAGAGAGCATAAAGAAACATCACATGTACTCAATTAATTCAGATGAAAAAAACACCATGCATTTGGAATTAAACCTCTCTGCTTGTATTCATTCAGTAAAATATGTACAAGGACTCATACAACTCTCTGCAACTCTTCATAAGCTTCAAAAACTCTCTCAACATCATTAGCAATAACATTCAACAACCTCATTTGGGCATACAATAAATATATTTATACATGGAGAGGCTTCTAAAGCCTTCCTTCTAGACTACCTTAGTGTTATCCTATCATAGTTAATACATTCATCTACTAAGGACTATCACAATGAATGGAAATTGCATTCATATATGATTCGATACTTAGTATCTGTACAATCATATTTGATAATTAAAATGATTACAATATTCGACGACCTTATGTGATGGCTCTTTCCTCAAAACATTTAAAATATTTAAATTACAATCCTTACAAAACACAATGATGTTCCCTCCTTGGAATTCAAAAACAGTTTGAAATATGTGTGTTGGGTGTTGAGTTGTACTCAACCTAGCATATTTAATTTTTGATGGTGATGCTCCTACATCACTTCATCTCTGCAAGTAGGTGGTTCCCAAAGGGCTAGTGCCTTTAGGGTTTGTTGGTCACATTTTAACCGAACCTTGGGTCTTATAACCCGTGCGTAGACCAATTTTATCCCGACAAATGGTTATGTTGTCGGGACCAGGAAATTGCGATTAAGGGAATGTTTTGGAGGTCGACTAAGAAGGAAATCATAGACTGTTTGGAGCGAAAATAGAATAGGAACCCTCAAATGAGTGAAAAGAAATGGATGCAAAATTATGTGTTCACAGAATTGCATGAAATTTTCTTTGTCGAATTCCAAGAAATTCTTACGGAGTGGCTAGAAATATTGGTCGAGAAGACTAGGAGGTCTATTGTTTTAATGCCAAAGAATTAGACTCCTAAATTGATAAAAAAAAATGAATTCGGTAAGTAACCCAACTACTCAAGCAATTGATTTTTGGTTAGATAGTGTATTAGAGGGTTATATTACAGAATTTGCAGTAGATTGCATTCAATCATACATTGTTGTAGAAATAAATATTTTCAAAGGACCGTGTGGTAGGTTCTTGAAATAATTAAATACATGGATAATTATGTTGTTATGTGAAAACCACGTGATGATTATGAAGTCTAATGGATAAAAGGGCTTTGTGCACATAGGGGGGAGTCCGAGGATGACATTGGAATCATCTGAGAGAAGGAAGCAATGAATGAGAAAGGAAGAGACTAAGGATGCAAAAAGGTAGCATACCAAAGGAAGAATATGATTTTAGAGAAAGACTAGGGCTGGGAGAGAAGAGAAGCACAGTGAGCTGAAAGAAAGTGAACCTTGTGAATAGATATGAATCTTGGAGATACCATATGGAGGAGGAAAATAAGAAGAGTCTCAATCCAGTCCAGTAATAGAGGAACCCATAAGTCCTACTTAGAAAATATCTTGAGTTGAATCCATGACCTTGTGTGCATCACCATAGTCAAATATAACAATTGAATACTTGTCAAAAGATATCATTGTTAGTCAAGGATTATAGAGTATTAGTAGTTAGAATAGTGGGAGTAGTATGCAGAGTCAAAATAGGATTCCACCAACATCACCGAGAGGAGGGAATACACAAACCAACATGGCAGGAATAGATAATACACCTAGACTTTCTGAATTAAAGGGAGTAGGATCAGAGGATCCAAAACAACATTTGTTTTTCTGTGAAATAGTTTGGGTCGCTAAAAACATACAATATGATGTCATAAAAATGGTGCAGTTAGAAACAACATTTAGAGGTCTTGCACTAGTATGGTATATAAAATTACAGATCATTATGCCTACAGGACATGCCAAGAGCTTGGAAGAGATAAATCAAGTGCTATTAAAGGAGTTCAAAAATCCAAAGTCATAGTTTCGGTACATCACTGAACTAAAAGAGATCAAATAGGTAAAAACAAATTCTATATGAGATTATGATTAGCGCTTTAAGGATGTAATGGGGAGACTGATGTTCCAAATTATGGACCAACAACATCAAGAGTGGTTTATTTCTATATGTCTACCACACATTCAGAGGCCCTTGATCCAACATAAGGTTACATCGTAGTCTGAGGCGCTAGAGATTGCAATGAATATAGAATCATCGTCGTTAGGAGACACAGGAGGAATGAAATAGGTTCAGATGTATTTTGATGCATTAAAAATCCAGTTGGCCAAGCTCACTAAGGGAAGGGGAAAATGGGAACAAGTTTGGTGTACAAAGTGTAGTATAGAAGGCCATCACAAGGACGAATGCCCAACATTTGCATAATATTTGGTGGCTAGAGTTTTTGACAACATAGGTATTCCAACAGAGGATGAACACCTTCAGTAACCACTCACACAACCAGATCAAATATCAACACACCGATTTTTTTAAATGGTAAAACCCATATGGGGAAACATCCATGGACCCAACCAATGTGACCACTTGGAGAAGTTTATTAATGCAAAAGAAAAATATTACACAAAGATTTTACAATATATTTTCTCACAATTGATCATCGACAAATGACCCTCCATGCTCTTTAAATATAGATCATGGACCAATCGAGTGTTAAGACACAGATCAATGGTCATTAAGATCAATGAGAATATGAACTGACAAATCACTCTATGTTAGGAACATGTCGTGACTGTCATATTTCCTAACTATAAATACATACTAATGCATACTAAAGAAACACACTTTTACCTAATGACACATTAGACCAAGTACATATTAACTAACTTCTAAGTGTCTAAATATCCTAACATCCCCCCTTAAGAACAACTTGGGATAAGATTGAAGGATTTACAATAGTGACACAATAGAAGGAAGGAGGAATTAGATCCTATCCCCCCTTAATGACAACTTCCTAAACTCCTAAGATAGATTGAAGTTTGGAAAACTTCACTTATGTAAGAGGCTTTGTGAAAATGTCTGCAACTTGATATTTTATAGGGAAAAATATCACTTCAATAACTTGATCACGAATGAGCTTTCTGATGAAGTGCATGTGTCGCTCGATGTGTTTTCTACGTTGATGTTGAACTGCATTTTTGGCGAGCTTTATGACACTCTGATTATCACACCAAAGGCTGGTCGAATGTTGCTACTGGAATCCAAACTCTGAAACGATCTGTCGAAGCCATAAGGCTTCCTAAATTGCATTTACTACTGCTCGATACTCTTCTTCTACTGAATAAAGTGAAATAGCATGTTGCTTGTGATAGGTCCCGAACCAAGGATGAAAACATAACCTGTAGTAGAATTCCGATCATCAGGGTCACCGACCCAATTTAAATCAATGACACCAACCAATAAAGGAGCCCCCTTTGAACTGTAATGGATCCCAAACTAAATTGTACCCTAGACATACCGAAGTATACATTTAGTTATTTTACAATGGATTTCATGGGGTTTTTTCATATATTGGGAAACAATACCAACAACAAAGTAAATATCAGGACGAGTATGATTCAAGTATAAGAGGCTAGCAACTAACTGATGGTACAAGGTGGCATCAACTTCGGGAGAAGTACAAGTGGCAACAATCTTGACTCCATAATGGAAGGGAGAAGGTATTGGTTTACAATATTCCATGTGAAAGCGATGAAGAATGTCACAAGCATACTTAGATTGGGAAACAAAAATTCCTTCATTGGTTTGCAAAATTTGGAGACTAAGGAAATAGTGAAAAAAGCCTAAGTTAGCCATTTCAAATTTCTTCTTAAGGCTTGTTTTCACATGATTTAAAAATTTTGAGTCACTACCAGTAAGGATAAGGTCATCAACATAAAGGAAAAGGATGATGAGATGGTGTCCTACTTTCTTGGTATAGACATTAGGATCAGAATGGCATCCAGAAAGTCTAATTTCAATAAGAAATTTGTCCATTTTGGTATACCAAGATCTTGTATCTTGCTTAAAACCATAAAGAGATTTATTAAGGTGACAAACAAGGTTAGAGTCATTTTGGACATAGCCAGGAGGTTGTTGTGTATATTTATTCTTGCAAATCCCCATGCAAGAAGGCAAATTTATCATCCATATGATGGACCTCTCATTTATGTGAGGAAGCAAGGGCAAGAGCAAGGTAGATGGAATTCATTTTGGCTACAAAGGAAAAGGTTTCATTATAGTCAATTCCTTCAACATTGGAAAATCCTTTGGAAACTAGTCGAGCCTTGTGTCTTTTAACACTTCCATCCGATGCATACTTAGTTATGGAGACCCATTTACATCTGAAAAGATTTATTCCTTTTGAAAGAGGTACATGATCCCAAGTAACATTTTCCATTAAAGAATGATACTCTTCATTCATTGTTGTATCCCAATCTAGATAACCTAAAGCTACTGCAAATTTCTCTGGATCATGTGTCTTTGAAACTTGATACAAAGGAGAAGAGGCTTGCTAGAACTGGGAACCTGTCTGATGCTGATTTGAAGGATCACCAACAAGATCACCAACTGCTTCTCGTGTTGAACAAACCCATCTAGGAATCGGTGGTGTTGGTGTTCACTGTTGGTTCAGGTTCAATGGACTCATTTGGAGGAAGGTGAGCAGGCGGAGGTGGATTTTTGTAATGATCCCAAGCCAAATTCTTTCTTGGAATCACTAACTACTACTAATTTATTGAGTTATTAAGTGCATACAAGATTCATCAACACATGGAGATCACAATATAT
>JZKD02S2123609.1:242174-264536 GCA_000966675.3 Picea glauca
ATCACTTTTACAATGAAGTTACTTTATAAAAGAAAGTTGCATGCAAAATAAATAACTCTAAAATAAAATATCAAAGCTACTTATAGTGATTCACTTTTATACTTGAAGTGAAATATACTTTACAATGGAGCATGAACTTTTTCAAAAAAAGTAATAAAAAGAGAGACTTGAACTCAAGACCTCTTACTTAATAAGGCAACTTTTAACCATGTGGGCTAGAAAAACATATTGTATTGTTTAGAAGGAGGATTGTGGGTGTTGTTTTTGTTTTTGTTGTGGAAGATGACCTTGGAGAGTGTTCTCATACAAAACTATTTTCATACAAGAAAATGTTTTTGCTTCTCGATGACAACAAGGGTTATATCTCGGTTAGCTTACCTGGAGAATGCAACTTTTCCTATCTATTTTTTATTTTCTAAGATCACACAGGGCAGGGGGAAAAAATCATACATATATCTAAAAGAGTAGCAACCTAAAAAAAAACAATATAAACCCAAAATAAAACTTTGCAAAAATTTAAAAATGGCGTATTCAGGCTTTATACCTCCAAATCTAGCTGAAATGGTCGTATATTGGGAAAACATAAACGTTTTCGAGTGAAACGAAAAGCATTTCTGACTGAAATGAGCACTCTAGACACAATGGAATAGTCCTCTCAACCCATAAATGTATGGAAATTGAATAAAACGGATATGAGGAAACTCGACTTCACGATCTTGATCTACAACAGGAGAAGGTCTTCAAATAGTCTATGATGCCATGTTAAAAATCACAGGTATTCCAATAGAGGACGAACATCTTGAGTAACCACTCACACAACTAGATCAAAGATCAACACACCAATGTTTTGACATGTTAAGAACCCTATGGGGAATCATCCATGGCCCCAACCAACGCGACCACTTGGAGCATTTTGTTATTGCAAAAGAAAAAGATTACAGAGAGATTTTACAAGAGAGTTTCTCACAATCGGTCATCGACAAATGACCCTCCATGCTCTTTAAATAGAGATCATGGACCAATTGGGTGCTAAGACATGGATCAATGGTCATTAAGATTGAGGATAATATAAATCGTTAAATCAATCTATGTCAAGAACATATCATGACCATCGGATTTTGAAACTACAAATGCATACTAATTCATAGTAAAGAAACACACTAAGAAACACACTTTTACCTAACGACACATTATACCAAGTAGATATTAACTAATTCCTAAGTGTCTAAATATCCTAACATGGAGTTTTGAATCCACTACCCAGAGGAGGATACTATGAAATCCGTAAGAAATGGGGCCATCATCCCATTGAGTGTCCATTACTCAAAAAATATCAGAGTACCCCAAAGAATTTGTTTTGAAATTTTTGCAAGTCGGTAGGGCATGAAGAGAAGGACTATCACACGTTCAACTTACTAAGAGAATGCACATCAGATATATGCAGTTTCTAGGAAGAGAATATCGGTGCATATGGGAATAGCACACAATATAACGATCATCGAGGTTTTAATTAGGAGAACATAGAAAATTTTGGCAGAGGCCGAGGTAGAGGGAATTTAGGTAGAGGAGGATGAGGACCGGTTATCCATTATAACTATAATCAACCTGGACACTTGGCCCAATATTTCCATAACCTATGTACCACATGCACGGAAATATCAGGACTTATTTCCAACTACATTCTCCGAGATGAAAGGGATAACAGGTGATTTAGGAGAGATGAAAGGGATAGCAGGATATTTAGGTGAGATGAAGATTCCACTAAAACATGGAGCCAAGCCGATATGATAGAGACCCTACATATTGAACCCAAGGTACAAGAAGAAGGTGAAGGCTGAAATAGTCAGGATGCTAGATGCAGGAATTATCGAACGAGTAGAATATTTTGAGTGGATTATCCCAATGGTGGTGCAGGATAAGAAGATCAAAGGAATTCAAATATGCATGGATACAAGGAAGATGAATGATGCATGCTTACATGACCCATTCCCAACACCATTCACAGATGAAGAACTGGAGAACGTAGGGGGTCAAGAAATGTATTCATTTACATATGGATTCTCTAGGTACCATCAAATAAAAATTGCACAGGAAGATAGAAACAAAACCACATTTGCAATAGAATGGGACAGTTATCAATACACGGTGATGCCATTTGGATTGAAGAATTACCCTATGGTATTTTCTAGAGTGGTCTGATCAACCCATAGGAAAGGAGATCAGGTTCATGATACATCATTACTGTGACAGAGTATCTAACTAGGTGGGAAAAAGCAACACCAATTCCTAATTTCATTGTCGATACTACTGTGTGGTTTCTATTAGAGAATGTAGTCACCCGCTTTGGTTGTCCACACATATTACTTAGCGATCAAGGTACACATTTTATGAACAAAATAATTTCCGCACTAACTGAGGAATTTCATATTTGTCATCAGAAAAGTATACCATATCACCCTCAGGCTAATGGCACATTGGAAGACTTTAATAATATTTTGGAGAATTCTTTGATAAATATCTATAATGTAGGAAGATATGATTGGGACTTACGCATCCCCGCAATACTATGAGAATAAAAAACTACCAACAAGAAGCTGACAGGGCAGTCACCTTTTCAGTTGGTTTATGGACAAGAAGCAATGATTCCAATGGAGTTCATTATACCTATTCTGTGCATTGCAACAATCACTGAGCTCTCGAACGTAGGTGTAATAGAGGAGATATTGCCACAATTAGTTCATCTTGAGGAAGACCAGTTTATGGCATGATTCCATCAGCAGGTGCATAAATACAAAGAGAAGGCTTGGCATGATCGACACATTAAAACCAAGAAATTACAAGCTGACAACTTGGTACTACTTTATGACAACAAGTATCTACAACATCCAAGGAAGTTTCATATGCACTGGTTAGGTCCCTATGTGATACAACAGATATCTGAAACAAGTGATGTGTTCTTAAGAACCTTGGATGGATAGGTCTTGGAAGGAAAGGTGAACATAAGTCGACTGAAACTCTATTGGGATAGTCAATCGTTGGCGTAGTAATTTGGGTTGCGCCAAAACCCCTATATTATAGTAAGTGTACCATAGTAGAAAGAAAACCAAGAAAAACACAATAAACAATAGAAAAAGAAAGAAAAACAATAAAAAGGTAGTGAAATCCCAAGGTATCAGAACTTGTTCATATGGACTGATCATATCACACGAAGTGAACACTGCATCAAGTTCAATGAGAAGTTACGGATAGGATCGACTGCGACGAAGCAACACATTAATGCATAGGTTGGAACGAAAATATAGTTAAATACATTCAAGCATGGAAAATGCATCTATATTACTGGCGTGACAGGTCATAAAAGCACCGTAGATGCTTTAAATCTTAAAAGCCACCGAAACTCCTGGATAGATCAATAGTACAAAAGGAGGATCATAAGGCATATTTGGAAATTAAGGATCATTTAGTTACCCAGTTATCAACTTCAACGCTAGATTTGAAAAGGAAGTTAAGGTGAGATAAGATAGGTCTACTTGGAAGGAACACACAAAATACCGAGAGGGAAGGAAACTATTTTTCATTGTTGCATGAAAAGTAGGAGAAAACATAACCGATTTCCTCAAGCCAAGTTACAGTGACCCACAAAGACACAGAGTGTTCGTGCAAAAATCTTGCATACAATGAAAATGACACCTCCGAGAGTAGGAGTACTATCCGATATAGCAAGGAAACAAGCAAAAAAAAGAATGGATGTTGAGGTCGAAGAAGTGGTCGGGCCTTCAGCCCCGACACCACCTGAAATTATTCACATAGATTATTTCCTCCAAGGAAGGATGACGTGCCCCCCTTTACAGTACCAGTGAATTACAAATATCCATTATTCATAGAAGAGGTCCCAAAGGAGGTCAGGAAATATGAGGACATGCTTGGCAAGGTGGACAACTTGAAATTTATGGACCACGACATCATGAACACACAAAATTTCCCTAAATTAGCCAGGGATCAATACTTATGCACAAAGACAAACCTCGGGACAAGAAAAATTGTTAGGGACCTAACCTCCCTAATCCCTCACGTAGGTAGAATAATATAATTCTATGTAATAAAGGCCAATATTAATAAGGCCTAGAAATAAGGAAGAATAAGTCAAATGTAAGAAGACCTAATAGAATCCTATGCTTCTAGAAGGATCTTACTATAGATTGTTCTTTTGGATAGATCGATTTAGTATAAATAGGAGTAGAGGGAATGAGAAAGATTGTCTTGGATATTATTGTAATAGAGCTCTGCTCTGCTGGAGGTTTCTCCCTCGAAGAGGAAAGTGAACATTTCTATTATTAATCAAGGTGGTCTTTCTGGTGTTATTCTGGTATTGTTCTGGTATTGTTTTGGTTATATCATTGTTTCTCTGCCATTTCTATGCTGAAATATTTATGTTCTGCATACTATTTTATATCCGGAATACTACAAGTTTTATCAAAGCACCTTCCTTGGCAGAAATTTGTGGGTTAAATTTTTTCAGGGTAGAGACGTATTCTGACATCTTAAAGCTACAGATTCATACATGTAGGAAATACAGGAGGTAATTAAGCGCACATCTGGTGGTCACACTTGTAACCCCTATTGGTACCCCTTCGAGTTGTACTGCATCAGACAACACCTATATACAAATAAACCTAGATGTCATGAATGCCTCCATAGATAAAATGATTGGTCTCCTGAATGCTATAGAGCCAAGATACTCTCTAGTACCTCGGTAGTTGGGTAGTACAACTAAGGGAACACTCTATCCTCTTTAGTTGGTGCCTTGAGATATTGGGCCGAGTAGTATTGTTGGACCTCACACGTATATCAGAGAATTATAGCAGAGGGAAAACCCTTGTTTGTAGAAACCCTGAATATCCTACCCCTGGGGAAAGAAACAAAAAAATAGAATAAACAAGATCTATTGTTGCATAGTTGTGCCTTCTGTATTCTGGTTGCGAAATTACTACACATTTCTTCCTGTTAAGCATTTGGGAATTTCACCACTGCCATATTATTTAGGTCAGAGTATAACTCCACTTGAGTAAAAAAAATGTATAGTGGTCCCGCTGACACACTTATTTGGGACCTATCCCACTAGGTTCCTCTTTTCACCCTGATTCCAGTGATACCTATCATTTTTAACACAATTTGTTTTGTGGACCTGACCCTTCTTCGACACCCTTATTTGGCCACTTCCCATTGGATCCCCCTTTTATCCATGATTGCGATAGTACATATTATTTGGCACCCTTCTTCTCCATGGTCCCACCCACCTCTCCAGACCCCTTTTGTTTCCCCTATACCATTTTCCTGCTCATTTGTCCAAATGGCTACTACATGATCCCAAGAAATCAATACCTTGATTGCTGACACCCACCAGAATCAGGAATACATTAATACTATCAATGCCAACCTTATCTAAATCAATTCGTATATTAATATCCTCAAGGAACAATTTTCCCACATCAAATACCTCAAATACCTCAAAGAACACTTCTTGGGCCATTCTTAGAACCCTTTCTCTTTTGAACAACCATCTTATCATGATGACCATGACTCTTCCCATTACCAAGGTCCTCATACTACCCACTTCTCTCGAGACCTCCGCCCTCCTAGAATTGAGATGAACAAATTTGATGGATCAGAATCTACAGGTTGGGTCACCCAAATGGAACATTATTTCTCTTTGCATCGAATTACTAATGATTTAGCCAATATTCGTTATGGTGTCCTACATCTAGATCCAGAATGATGGAAATGGTGGCAATGGAAAAAAAAAGGCATGCCAATGGTATGTTTCTTGGACACAGTTTGTGGCTGAATTTTATGACCGCTTTGACTCTGACACCCACCATTTAGGTCATTTGACCAAGTTAAAGTAGTCTAGGACAGTGGAAGACTTTATGTCCACATTTGAGCACTTGAATTTAAAAATGGAGGGCATGTCAAATGCTTTCTTTAGGGAATGCTTTATCAGTGGCCTCAAAAATGAAATTCATTCCCATATTCTCATGGTCCACCATAATTGGTTGGAAGCTACTCAATGAGCCAAGGAAGCAAAACATATTATATCATCCCAGACCTACAAACCCTCCCTTCCTCCTCGCCCTAAACCCACCAATTATGCCCCTCCTACAACTCCCCTCAAGATCCATAAATTAAAGGGATGAAATGGTTGAACATCAACTCAAGGGCCTGATTATAATTGTGATGAAAAATATTTTCCCAGGCACAAGTGTAAGGAACAAGAGATTTGTATGGCTATGAATGAGGATATTTATGAAGAAGATTTTTTTTTCCGCCTGTGGAGGAACTACCACTTCCATATGACCTCACCTCACCCTCTGATCCACCAAACGTTGACCTAGTGATTTTACTTAATGCCTTCAATGGCTTATCTACTCCCCAGACTCTCAAATTAATTGGTTACATCAAAAATAATAAAGTCATCATCCTTGTGGACAGTGGTAGCACCCATAACTTTATTCATCACCACATTTCCCAAGAATTCAATTGTTACATATGTGTCATCAATAATTTTCAAATCATGATTTCCAATGGTGGTTCCATGAAATTTGGGGGATGATGTGAAAATGTGTGACTCCAAATTGGTAAGTATCACCTAAAATCCCATATTTTTTCTATAGACATGGGTGATTGTGAAATTTTTCATGTGTCAAATGGTTACACACTCTAGGACCCATTCTCATGGATTTTAAGGACTTAACCATGAAATTCCAAAAGGACGGACAACAGTATAAGCTGCAAGGCATCACAACAGACTGCCCTGAGATCAACAATTCCCATTGCATGGAAAATATCCTCAAAAAAGGTCATTCAAGAATTATATCCCAACTCCACTCCATTCATGTTATTGAGGCACCTTCTGTGCATCCCGACCTCCAATCTATCCTCTCCCGCCACCGAGTTGTATTTACCACCCCCAAAGAACTTCCCCCTTCCTGTGGAGCCCATGATCATTCCATCCCTCTCATCCTGGGCATTCTTTCCCCCAATGTTCGGCCTTATCGTCATCCCTTTTCAAAGAAGACTGAAATTGAGAAAATTGTTCATGAATTACTAAAAGTCTGTGTTATCCATCCCAGTACTAGCCCCTATTCTTCCCATATGGTCATGGTACTCAAGAAAGAAGGTACTTGGCACATGTGTCTTGATTTTCATGCCCTCATCAAACTCACAATCAAAGAAAAATTCCCCATTCTTGTCATTGATGACATATTGGATTAATTGAGTGGTGCTCATTACTTCACCAAATTGGATCTACGTTCTGGCTGCCACCAAATCCATATGAAAGAAGAATACATTCCCAAGATTACATTTTGCACTCATGAGGGTCATTATAAATTATTGGTAATTCCCTTTGGATTGTGTAATGCTCCTTCCACTTTCCAAATTATTATGATTCATGTATTCCATCCTTTTCTCCATCATTTTGTCTTAGTTTTATTTGATGATATTCTCATCTATAGTAAAGTTTGGCCATCTCATCTCTCCCATGTGAATCAAGTTCTCCATCTACTCTCTAAGCACCAAATTTTCCTCAAATAATGTAAATGTGCCTCTGGTGCCTCTTAAGTGGAATACCCAAGTCATATTGTTAGCAAGGATGGTTTCCGAATGGATCCTAAGAAAATTGAATCTATGCAAGATTGGTCTCGCCCTAAAACTCTTAAGAGATTGTGTGGTTTTCTGGGTTTAACTACCTATTATAGGAAGTTTGTTCAGAATTGTGGAAATATTGTAGCTCCTCTCACTTCTCTCCTTAAAAATAATTCTTTCACTTGGAATTCAGTTGCGGATCATGCCTTCCAAGCCTTAAAAGATGCTATGTGCTCAACCCCTATCCTAGCCCTCCTAGAGTTCATAAAGACATTTGTATTGGAATGTGATTCTTTTGGGAAAGGAATTGGATCCGTCCTCATGGAAGATAGAAGGCCTCTGGCCTTCACTAGCAAGCAACTTTCAGAGCGACATTTGGGCCAATCCATTTAGGAAAAGGAAATGTTAGATATTATGCATGTTGTGTATCATTGGAATCCTAATTTATTGGCTCAAAGATTCCAAATAAAAAATGATTATCAGAGTCTCAAGTATTTCCTAGAACAAAAAATTTCATCCTCGACGCAACAAAAATGGGTGACCAAGATATTTGGATATTATTATGAGATCATTTACAAGAAGGGAAAGGAAAATTTAGTGGCCTATTCTCTTTCCCATAAATATTAAGAAGATGGGTCCCTTTTCTCCCTCTCCTTCATTGTACTAGATTGGCTCCAAGATGTTCGTCGGGAATGGCTGCAAGACCCCAAAATTTCTAGCCTTCTCCACCAATTGCAACACAATTCTTCATTTTCTCCAGGGTACTCATGGCACAATGAAGAGATTCGCTACAAAGGCCATTTGTATCTATGAAAGCAATCCCAACTTAAATCCACAGTTCTTTTTGAACTTATTACCTCACCCACAGGTGGGCGTTCAAGGTTTACCAAAACCTATGAACGGGTCAAACATTATTTTTTGGGGGAGGGTATGAAATAGGATGTCCACACCTTTGTGGCTGAATGTAACTTTTGTCAACACAACAAGGGAGAAACTATCAAAGCTTCGAGCACACACCAACAATTTTGGGAAATAATTTTTCAAGCTACATGGCACCCAATTGCATCTCATCACTACATATCACCCTTAGACAGATGACCAGATGGAATTTATCAACAAGTATTTGGAAACATATTTGAGGTGTTTTTCATCTAAGAGGAAAAATTGGTGGGCTCAATAGTTACCCTTAGTTGAATGGTGGTACAACACATATTACCATACAACTACTCACAATGCTCCTTTTGAGGCAGTCTATGGCCAAAGTCCCCCATCAGTTCTCTCCTATATGCCAGGGGTCTTGAAGGTTCAGGAGTTTGACAAAAATATTATAGTCTGCGAGGATATTCTTCATTGCCTCAAAGAAAATTTGGTCATGGCTCATAATCACATGAAGCAACAAGTAGATCAAGGTCATTCTAAACGCCATTTTGTTGAAGGGGACCATGTGTTTCTTCGAATACAACCTTATAAGTAAAATTCACTCAAAGCTAAACATTGTCATAAACTTGCACCCAAATTTTATGGTCCTTATACAACTCTCAAGCGTGTGGGATTGGTGGCCTATCAATTATATCTACCCAGTCAGTCGAAGCTCCATCATGTTTTTTCATGTTTCATGGTTAAAGAAGGTGATTAGAACTAAGTTCCAAACTCAAACTAGTCTCCCTGATTTGTATGAAGAAGGTTACATATGGTTGCATCCACAAGCAGTCTTGGCCCAGTGAGAGCATCATCTCCATTAGTGAACCATCCAGGAAGTGTTAGTCTAATAGAAAGACACACCTCCAGAAGATGCCACCTGGGAGCCAACCATCATTCTACAACAATTCACTCATCTAACGCCTTGAGGACAAGGTTGTTCTTCAAGGGGAAGGGCATGTTAAGGACCTAACCTCCCTATCCCCTCACATAGGTAGAATAATATAATTCCATGTAATAAAGGCCAATATTAATAAGGCCTAGCAATAAGGAAGAATAAGTCAAATGTAAGAATACCTAATAGAAGCTTTTGCTTCTAGAAGGATCTTCCTCTATATTGTTATTTTGGATAGATAGATTTAGTATAGATAGGAGTAGAGGGTATGAGAAATATTGTCTTGGATATTATTGTAATAGATATCTAATCTGTTGGAGGTTTACCACTCGAAGAGGAAAGTGAACATTGATATCATTAATCAAGGTGATCTTTCTGGTGTTATTCTGGTTATATCATTGTTTCTATGCCATTTCTATGCTAAAATATTTATGTTCTGCATACTATTTTATATCCGGAATACTACAAAAACTTGGGTGGAAGCACAAGAATGGGTGTAGGGCTTAGAGAAAGCCAGGATTCTCAAATTGTTCGAAATTCCACATTTCAGACGTAGTAACGAAATCAATGCCTATGTCAAGGTATTACTCAATTGCATCCATGGGGGGACACTTCGGCTAGATCCCCCAATTTCAATTGATACAATGCTAGTTGCGCACATTATAGGCTTGCGAAAAGAAGGTGAAGACCCATCTTTATTATTCCTCAAAATGGGAGATTGATCTCTCTCTGAGAGCATCAAAGACAAGTATGACACATTCAGAGGATCTGGATGTAAAGAGAAACACGATCTGGATGTAAAGAGAATCAATGAACAATAAGCTAGGTTCACGACATAGGTTTTGTCTTGCAAGTTGTTGCATAAATGTCGAAAGGACGAGGTACCAACGACAGTCATTTCCACAGTAGAGAGATGAAAGGAATGTGTGCATATGAATTGGGAAACCTTCCTCATAAATCTATTTTTGTGGGACTACACAGAAGCCTAGAAAAAAGGCACGAAATTTCATTATGCATGGCTACTTATTATTATTGCACTGGTTGGATGGAAGGAGCTCACATTTTACCAGCGCATGCGTGTTTCAGGTCACATCCCATTGGCTGCTAGATATTCCAACTTATGGAGCTTCCCCATCAGGAGACAACAGACTGATACAAACAACCTTTTTTACACATATTTACAATTCATCACAAAGGTAGTAGAGACTACACTGTGTATTCCTGGGAAAGCCATTCTTGCCTACCAAGATGTCGTGCACTTTAGAGCTGGCATGCACCACCTCTATGTCCAAGACAAAAAGGATCTTGTGCACTAGGACTTACGAACCAATTATCGGTTGACAGTAGAAGAGGTGCATGCCATAATTAATTAGTGGGAGGATGACTGGAAGAATCCAGCTGATAAGACAAGGTCCTCCCAAGAGGATAAATACTAAGGGAAAACTGAGGAAGAGGAAGGGGATCAGAAAAAGGGTGTAAAAAATCAGTCGGGCCAATCGAAAGTCCCTAAAGTTGGCCTCAAAAGGAAATATCAGGAGCAAGAAAATACAAGAGGAGCACAATAAAATATAGGGGGATCATGAAAGAAAGAAAAATCACAATGCCAAGCCCCATTTTTTATTTTTACCGATGATGATATGGATCGCATTAGGTACTTGATCTGTGATTCTAGCGAAGAACTTTGGGGTGAAGTTGTGGCAAAGAACTGGGACACACAAAAGAAGGCCTAGGATCAGTTGGAAGTACTACAACAAATTTTGGAAACAACATGTGTTGTGAAAGACCCAAAGGCATGGGCTGACCCATCCATAGAACAAAGGAAAGCAGAGGCTAGTGCATAGGAAGCTCTAATCCAACCCTCAAGGGAGCATAGTTCTATACATATTGAGGAAGTCATCCTGGAGCTGGCAGTGGAGGCCTTGCAGGAAGATATTGCAACATTACACCAGCTTAGTCTTATCATCTCTAGATTACCCATTCAAAGGGTAGAGGAACTCTAAGAATAACTGGTACAGAAGATAAGGCATCAAGGCGACATCGCACATCGAGACTTGATCAAATTGAGGGATTAAAGAACCCAGATACAGACACAGTATGATACGTCCCTGCAACAAAAGAAGGATATTGAAGGCAGAATGGAAGAAATTATAAAGATACAAGAGAGTGCCGAGGAGAGAGAAATGAAATCCCAAAAGGATAAGGTTGACGTGGACATGATGGTACATAAGACACAGGCTAGTTTCTAATAGTTATACAATCAAGTACTCAAAGTCCCCCTTGTCATAGAGGCCACCATGGATGAACAATTATTTAATATTAGGAAAGTTATGAAGAGATTCAGAGAGTAGATCCAGTATCTGGAACTACAGAACATGCCAGGCATGCCACCTAAGGTGCACGAGGGTAGTCTGTGGACCAGGGGTGATTTTAAGAACCCCCCCTAAATTTATATGTATAATAAATGGGCGAATCCCCATGATACATAGGAAATATTGAAGGCTATTTTATCAATAATATAATATGTACATATAATCTTTTGGCAAATCGTTTAGTCAATTATATAATCTTGTAAAAATTTGGCGAATATTTCACTGAACTATAAACTCTTGTAAAATATTGGTGAATCTTTCACTGAATTATAAAACCTTGTAAAGTCTTGGCGATTTTTTTGATAAAGTATAAAACCATATATAATAATACGAAAATGTATTCATTAAACTGTAATATACTCATTTTACATATTTGGAAAAAGAAACATGATTTTTCCATCCTCTAGACGATGTTGCGAGCATTAGCAGTTATGTTGGTCAAGGTTCTCATTGTACACTCTTGCATATCCCTCTATCAGTTTTGATGATATATCAATGAGAGATTAAGTCACAGCCTTGATCTCAAGAGATCAGGATCAGATATTGATCATTGATCACTTTGGAGATAGGTTTTTAGTCATTAAGGGATTATAAAATCACATCTAAGGAGGATGAGAGGCATACAATGAATGCATAGGAGCAAGAGGGAGTCTTCCTTATGTACTTGTGTCTGACTGGGTAGGGCTCAAGAAAGGGTGCAGGGGGAAGCGAGGGATATAGCAGCCAGGTGGGCTAGGCTATCAACTGCAACATTTTAATTCCTTTAGTGGGCCATTATCCCAGGACAGGAACCCAAGATTTTATATTTAATAAAATAAAACTCATAACCGGTTTTCCCACAAGGGTTTTTCTAGGGGTGTTTACCCAAATCTCATGTGCAAATGTGTTTGGTTTCTATGTAGTTCTTCTGCTTATATTTTCGTTGAAAACCTAGTTGTGATATAATTAATAAATAGAGTTTATTTGGATTGTTAGTCGTGTGCTAGGTTTAATAGGAAATTCAACACACGTCATGTGATGTGGGGTACATGGTGAAACCCTATCCCTTTGTTGTATCCTAGGTTGTTTTGGTTGATTGACAATTGGAACACTTATAATAGGTGGATGCTTGTACTCAATATATGTGGTAGAGGAGGCACACTTCTTATGGAGGAACTTGGAAGTTGTTTTATGCGGCATTGACATTTTTTACATGGAACACATGTTGATGAGGATGAGACCTTGGCATAGGATGTGGATTTATCTTTTGGAGGAGCACTAAGCACAGAAGGAAGGGTGCTTCTCCCTAGGAGCATCGATACCACATGGCACACTTCAAGAGGTTGAGAATTTCGCTAGAGGGAATCTTGTTTGGAGGGCACACCACTTGTAGGTTGTTGTGGTCTCGGTACACATGTGGAGGAGGAGAATTGGAGCTTAGGAGTTTGTCTTCTAGAGTGTGCATCCTTGTGAAGAGGATCACTTGATATGTGGAGCCTTAGCTTGGAAAGACCTATAATACAAAAACCATCAATACTTCTACAAGTTGTCTCCTACCTTCTGGCTTGCAAATCAAATTCCAAACTAATTTGATATAAGAAAATGTTTGACAGTGAGAAGACGACATCAACAAATTATTGATGGTCCTCCAAACGATTTGATTCGCCTTCCTATTCACACTGCTATACTGCCTCTATTACTTAAGTAAATATCCCTTCTTTGAAACTGTAAATAATTTGGAGCCTCCCTTGACACTGACAAATTACAATCCCAAATGAATAAGATTTACCAAGAGAGCATATTAGACAATTCCATCAATCCTGATTGTCATTACCTTATACTCCAGAGAAACATTAAGTTTGGATTTAGTAAAAATACAGACTTATAAGATATCTCCATGCAGGAACACAACTAGATTTGTAGTCAGATTACAATGACAACAATATTCATTTATCTATGGGAAAAAAACATCAGGAAATGTATATATGGAAAATGTTTACATCAAATATCAAAGGCTACCTTCTCTGATGGAATATCTATCCCTAAATGACCCCGTGAAATAATAATACCATCTGCCTCTCACAAGATCTCATCAAAGTGCTCCAGACCCTGCAACATAAGTTGTGTGTATATTAAGATTTGAATAAGAAACTACTTCTTGTGCAATGTGATTATCTAAGATCGATTAAACATGAAAAGGAAAGTTTAAGACTAGGAGACTTCATTCAGTGATCCAGAAATTACCTCTATAGTGTAAATCTTAGAAAACATTTGTCTCTTGAAGATTCCCAAGCCCATCAAGATACACGTGGGTTTATACAAGACAAAAGGAGGAAATGGATTTTACATCAATTCGATGTCAGAATCAAGCAAATAAATTTATAGGTGGCCTCTAATACATCTAATACAGTATGTTATTCTATAGTTTAAAGGTTAGTATAAAATCCTTTTCAGATGTACAATAGATAAGATGTTCACTATTTGAGGTTATTCAATTATAAGGGAGAAGTCCCATGTCACAGAAACAAAACAAATATTTTTTTGTCGTCATTTACTAATGAAGCCTGTAGCAAAAAATATCACCTTATTACTTCATTATCAGTTCAGAATGATTTTCAAAAGTACATATGATAATGCATTCATATTTTAAGTTTACTATAATTCATCTACTTGAAATTTGTCAAAGAATAAGAAGAAACAAGCATCATAGAAACAGATCAGCCTAAAAATTAAAAGGCATAAAATAGCACTATGAAGTTGGTTCCAGAAACACATCTTGATAGAATTTTTTATATGTGAGATCCATCATAGTATCTAGTAACAACACAAGCTTAGAACATGAGCAATAATGTAACTTTGATGTCATCTTTATTACTTGCATAATGTCTTCAGCATGTCATGTGTATGAAAAAGAAAGAAAGCCATTTTTTTTTCAAACTCCCCAAGTTGCAATAAACTACAAAGTACAAACAACAGTAATACATCAAATTCCAAACCTTATTACAATCAAATCACAATATGCACACTAAACCTTAACACAAAAATAGACTAGTTTCCTGCATTTTGTAAGGCTACATTTACCCCACTAGAAAAAAACTTGCACTATCGATTAATCAAATCCATTTTGAAGAGAAAAGGTTACCACAATAAATAATAAATGCATAAATTAATTTATTTGTCACTTTAAATTCATGTTAGTTATAGACTACATGCTTTCAGTTTATAAGGTTTAACCTAAGGGCCCTGATGAAAGCCAATATTGTCTTTTGGCATAGCTTGATGAACATTTGAGGAAGGGTGTGTACAATCCATATCATGCATAAATATAGGCGTGCATGACCTACAGTGCACAAGTCAAAAGAATCTCGACATGTGGGCTATACTTTTTCCTGATCAATATCAACTCTGAGTTGAAGACAACATTGAAATAATTGAAATTAAAAGATTAGGAATAAATAAGGAAGCCTTTTATATAAGGGAAACTAACCGACAATAAATCCAGTTTAGAGATATGTTTTCCTCCATATTAATACTCATTAGGTTGGGAACAAATAGAAAATTTGCATTAGGTTTCTAACTTCCAGATGGTCTCACAATTGTTTGAATTGAGCACCCTTAGTGATAACAAAGACTGAAAATATTTTGAAAAATTGGATTCTATGAGCTTCTAGAGGCATTATGTTGTCAAATATTGCAAATGCCCGAAGGTGAGAATTATCCAGGTAGATGATACCCAAAAAAACATCCATTAGATTTTATAAACTACAAGTAAATCTTGTTCTAGGTGTAAGATCCAATTTACAATAATTAGCATAGACAAATTAACTAGTGGATAGATAGACAGTGAGTAAACTTCTCAGCCAAATATGTCAAACAAATATGACTTTATTATCAAGTGCTCATCTGCCACACATTTGGGATGTGAGAATGTAACTAGCATTTAAATGTGTACCATCCAAGTTCAAGATTGCTAGTTTATAAAGAGAACTTAGTGAGAAAAGAGAAGTGTAAAAGTCATCTATATATAAACCTATTGGCTTCACATTTGAACATTCTTATTCTAATACCCTAAATTCCTAAATTAATTCATCAGGTTTCATTAGGTATATTCTCTGAAACATAGTACTATCCTTCAAGCGAAGTAATATAAAACTCAAGAGTACTGCAATTTCTGTGGAAACTTTGTGTATGCTTTGAATCTTCCTCCTTGTTGATAAGTTGATGTTGGATATATGCTCCATTGGTTATTTATTTATGTGAATGATGTCATAGTTTTCTTATGCTATTTTTTCTTGTTGATAGACATCTTTTTAAGCCTCTTGTTGACTTCAAAGACCAATTTCTTGGCTAACACATACTTAAACAAAGCCAAAGAAAATTTTTTCTATTGGCAAATAATGCCAAATGGAAAAAAAAATAATCTCTGAATTCAGTGACAATCTATGCCCAAGAAAACTACAAAATTTCTATGTGCTTCATATCCACATAAATTCCACACCAATTGGGCTTCACACAGACCATTTTTCTCAACCCATATTTAGGAAAATCTTACATTTATCAAACCTCCAGAGATGATGCATCCCTAGCCACTATTTATTAGTATCTGACTTGAAAACCTAGAAAAATAGTGAATTTTGACACATCATCTACTAGAAATAGCAGAACCATTCCACCTTACCCATTTGTAATTCTATGTGCTAAACATGAAATTCCAGCATTAAAGAAATTCCAATCAGTTCTCACCATGAACCTTACGTCTAAAATCATAATAACTATATTTTACCCATTTACATCATTTTTCTTAAAACCCTAGCTTACCCTACGTTTTTCTAGGGTAGGTCTGTGTTTTTCCCTTTTGCACTCCTTCCCCTCACTCATTTACTAGATTCCACTTTCCCTTACTCCCCAACATTACCCCCTACCCCCCTAAATTTTCTCAATAATTTATGAAACCCCTAACCCATCATTCCACTTCATTTTCCAAAAATCTTTGAAGGCACATTTTCCAGAAATGACCTTTTTAGTCTCTCTTTTTTTCGAATAGATTGTGGCCAATAAGAGATGAATATTGAGAAAATGGAGGAGGTTTGTGTTCCTAATATTCCAAAGTACAATAACCTATTTCATATTTTACACAGGTATTATAGAATGAGAGATATATTCACATCTTCACATCCTATTTTTTTGACTGAGCAAAGTCATGTTTTAGACATCTTTTTGTAGAAAATATTGTGAACATCTGGAGCAGAATTTTGGGAAAATGAGAGAGGTTTATCTAAAAAACATATTAATCTAAAAATAACCTCTCTCAATTTTTACACAGCTATCTTGGATTAAGATATTCATTCCCAGATCCCATGAACTCAAATGACAACAAATGTTGTGTTGTGGGATTATTTTCGTTATGAGAGTTCTGGCCTAGAAATTCTCTTTAATCCCATGGATTTTTTCTTTCAGACTTTGTTTTGTTTCTAGTAGAGTCAATTAAATTCTTTATGCACATTATAAGTATTTTCATTGACGTCATGAATGGAATTTATTTTGCAGCCACTTGCATGTTTCCTGTATTCACTTCTGCCAGTGAAAAGTCTTGATTGCTTTCCTCGAAGTTCTCAATTCTCTTCCTCACTATCAGAACAAGGATTTGTAAAAAATGTGGCATAATCCTTGTAAATATATTGACAGTAGATGCCCAAGAAACACCATTCCCTATCATCAAAACCCTCCTTCTCAAGACACTAACCTTGTCATCAAACCACAAAAATACAAGGGGTTAGTGAAGAAATTCAGTAGGATTACCCCTCTCAAAATAGGAGGTAACAGGGCCTAAGTTATGTGAAGCCAATTGGCTGTATTTGGTGAAGGGAGGATTTATTTCTAATGTACAATGTGTTGAAATCTGGTGCCCTATGACAAGGGATTTTTTGGCAGAGTATCTGAGGAAGGAAACTCTAAGAAAAATAAGGTCTAGGATTTTCTGATTTTACTTCACAGAGGTCATCATATTATAATAATATAATATTCAGCGAACAAGCAAAACCATAAAAACAAATCCCCAATAGCACCACGGTAATATCATAAACTAGAAAAAACCTCAATAGCACCACAATAATAGTCACTTGTAATTGCTCTATATTGCTTCTCGCCAACAATATCACATATTTGTGTTTTTATCGTCTTCCCTTCAACCTATGAGAAAATGCGTGCACATCATACTATATAAAAAAATTCCACATAAACTAATACAAAGGTGCATTGTTGTCTAAAACAAGAAAAAGATTCATTGGAATGACAGGTTTACTATACTAATGCATTTGGAAGTGGCTGAGATATAGGATGAAATGTAGTTGCGCTATATTCTATATATTCTACAACAGATGGATTCTACCCAGTATTAGAGTTATTGTACCAACAAATATAACAAAAGGATGCCATAGAGATCATCCCAACAATCAAAGCTCTGCCACTTGATTGACAGACATATGAATAAGAAAGTGCATTTTAGTAGATCAACCAAAAAATATGTCCCATGAAGACTAAAAATGGCATGTAAGTTTCAAATAATCTTGTTGGATGGTGATGTCAAAGACCAATAAGATGGAAGAAAACACAACATCATCTAGCTGCAAACAATATATGAATGTATACAATGTGTCTTACCATTTTCTTTTTTCTTCTAGAGAACAATACAAATAATTTCTCCAACCTGAAAGTTTAGTTAGTATGACCCATAACATAAAAATAAAAGTTTTGTTATAATGGTACTTACAATGTCTGAACTTGCACATATTTGGATTTTAAGCATGAAATTAACGAATTAGATCTTGGACATCACAATGTATATGCATTTAAATTATTCTGGAAAAAGGTTCATGCCACAAGTATTGACCCTAACAAAGGCCACTTCCCACAGAGTACCATAGTTAGATAAATAACAGTATCATTTAGCTAAAATATGAAGCTAAATGCACTTGAAGATTGGGTAGATTGAGTTCAAAATATAAAATTTAAAGAAATAATCCCCTGCTCTATACTGTTGATGCAGGCAAAAGCAAAAGCATTCAACAAATACTTTAAGCCATAAATTAATGATTCATAAGCTAGGAAATGAATAAGTTTTAGCATTAGGAGTGGTTAGAATCATCAAGCTCTGCAACCAAAAAATGCACCAAAGATGTTTCCAATTGGATGGAAAAATGGGTTATAGAATTAGAGTTCCTAAATGATGGACATGAACAAAGCACATTTCAAGGCATGAGAATAAGATGCCATTAAAAACAAAAGGAAACTATCATCAATTGCAACCTAGTACCAGTACCACCATGTTCTCTTTGGAGTCTTGGAACAAGTAAAGAATCCTCACATTTAGAACAAATTCTTACCAATTCAGAAGTGATAATTGCAGATAGACATTTTGAAAAATACTATGGGAGAAAAGAATATGCCAATATTGTGACGCAACAAATTTTGAGGAAGAGCAACATACAACAAGGAGATATTTAACATATGACCAAACCAGGAAAAAACATACTTGTATCACCACCCCATAAGAAAACAACATATACAAAAAAACTAAACCCTAGGAAAACCAATACATGCCAAAAAGTCATTATATAAATTATAAAACTTAGAAGGAAACTTCACCTTATACTACAACATAGATGAGAGACGATGTTAAATATTCAATTCCAATAAACTTCATGCTACTAGGATTTGCAACATATAAGTTTAATTTTTATTTTGAGATGGTGAAGCCCAGGGATTCAGGTTATTGGACACCTATTAGGCTCCACAGATCAACCTCCTCTAATAGAGTTTGCATCCTGCACTTCCAAGATGTAAAGTTGGAAGTTCCCTCCAGCCTATCACAGTCTTGGAGATCGACACTGACCATCACTGCAAACCCTAGAATCACACTTCAGCAAACAGATTAGCCTATCCCAAGTGAAGATCACCTATTACTGGCCAAAAACAACTTTCCAATCACTGGAGATAATGGGGATCTCACCCAACAAGCTATCACAGGTCTGGGTACCTCTCACATACATATAACAACTTCAATCACTGAAGCTAGGGCATCACATCAGTTGAAATCCTTTGATGACTCCCTCTCACAAGCAACAACCCTCTCCACACTTAGATTCCTTGAAGATTTCAGATTCTCAACACTGATACCATGTTAAATTTTCAGTACATGGTAAGAAAACATGTATCTTATAAATATTGGATAGAAAAAAACAACTATCGAAAGTGACTAAAGAAGTAATACATATGAAAACACAACACTCTGAAAATTATGATAGCAAGTACGAAATTGCAGCAACCAATCACATCTTTGTCTATTAACGTATAAAACAGAAAATTACTACATCAGTTTCTCAACACACTAACTCTTCAACCCCATCATTGAGGTGCCCTTTTCTCTTTTGTAGAATAAGAGTTAAGGGAATACATTGAGCCTTAGGTTGACCTCATGCATGGATAAGTATGCCTTGAATAGAACAATGTGCATGAGATAAGACTACATTGAATAGAATGCCACTAGAGTGAACTGCATGATAACTGATGTGTGACTTCTAGGGATCTTCACCCTACGAGAATAGCCAACTCGCACTTTCACTAGGAGCTGCCCTTCCTAACTGAAAATAGAAAGGTCCAAGTATGAAGAAAACAAAACAGGAAAGTACAGATCTAAATCTAGAAAAGACCAAAATAGAGAACTGTCTAAAGATAGTTCATGCATGCATGCTTACTCCACTTTGCATAATGATAATACAAAAGAAATTAATAGAATTTGATTTTTTTTATTTAGTTACCATGCATTTAAGAGACATGAAGCCTGTAATGCAATGAAATCAAGAATTATTTCCTATCAAATAAGTAGTAAGGTCTTTGTAATGAAAATACATAAAACATATTTTCTCGACTAACAAAATATGAAGCTTGAACATATTTTCTCCACTTTTCAAACTAGAAATATCAATTGTTTTTCACTATGCATAGATAATTGAGGCCTACATGGAATGCTTTCATTCACTAGTATAACCTCCAATGGCACATGCTTTTCCAATCCAGAACCATACTTGAGCCTTGGTGTATACACTACAAACCTTGATGCTTCCAGGAACCCTAAAACCAATATCATCGGTTATTGTCAAGTTTGGGCTCATAACTATGATATCAACACTCTAAATAACAACAACATTAAGATTTCAATCATAAAATTAGTAGTAGTATTTAAGGCCACTTTCTTGGCCTCGTCAGAGCAACAACAATGAAAAATTTCCCTAGATTCATAGAAGATATAAGAGAATTATTGCACCTATTATCGCACATTGATAAAAAAATTCTGCATATGGGAATCTTATTGCAAAAAATGTCCAAAAGAAAGTTTTTCGGTATATGTTCAACTTTATGAAGAATAGAGGAGATTTCTCCAAGAACATGAAGACTTTACAAAAGAGGTTAACAGTGAGGAATTCAATGGTTCATTGAATGATGGAAATGTTGAATATACTTATCTTAATGATAGATCTTCCTTTGCAGAGTATACTATTTCATAGAATCAATGGGTGTAATCCACAACCAAGGAAGACATTTGAGACTAAAGAAAGCTTGATCATGAAATAGGTGTTTACCATCACATTATGTATCAAAATGGTTACATTGGCAGTACAAATTATGCTTGACAATGCAAAGGTACAGAGTTTCATTCTGTGTTTTATTCTAAGGCATTGTCTGCTCTTACATCTGAAACTATATTTTTCCCCTTTTGAAGAGGTCACCCAAGTCATGATATACACCATAGCATAACTACAGAAAAATTGATTACAACAAATGCGCATAAAAAAATCAAGTTATGGGACTTCATTCTCATGATAGAATTTTAAGTTTCAACAATCCTATGAAAGTTCAACCTTGAGTTATTTTCAAATGCCACCCAAAGATAAGAAGGTGAACTATTTTTGGTGTATAAGAAACAATTGAAAAAGTCTTTCCAGAAATGAAGCATGTAGCCACAAGATACAAATCTGTTCTCTGGATATTGTATGACAATTATTCACCCAACATACTTGCATATATAATATATAAGTCCATCATTTTCAGATTTATGATGTGGATCAAGGTCAGACTTAATAAAAAATAGATCTGGAGTATGGACAACAATGTAATTTCCAGATCTTCTAGCCAATTGAAAAGTGATTTCAAACTAAAATTTGATGGTTGCAAGGATGTTATCAATGCCTATCAGATCTATTGGGTTTATGGGATCGAATAAGGAAAATTTTGAGAGTTCTTTCAAGTGACTAAACACAGAATGGAAGTTCAAATCACTCTAGTCCCTTGCAGCCTTATAGCTCAGAAAATTGAGAAATTATGAAGGTAGATAACCTCCAACTAACATGAGATTTGTGTTCATCCAAGATATCATATTCAAAGCATGTAATATACCAGATATAAAAAGTATGCAGAACAAAAATAAAATGCTAGAAATGGAAGAATAACAGTAATATAACCAACATAATCTCCACAATAACACATAAATGATATAAGAAC
>JZKD02S2123609.1:274764-293005 GCA_000966675.3 Picea glauca
AAGGAGGTTGCCCCCTCGAAGAGGCTTATTATCTGAAATTATCTCTTTTTCAAGGCGTTGAGTACTTTTCCTGAGGTTTTTATATGCTATATTGATGTTTGGTTCTTAACACCAAACTCTTGGAGTCGTGAAGTCCCGAGCTTGCGAGAAGCAGAGGAAGAGATCCAGACCTTTGGATCCAAGCCATAGGTGAACCATCATATTTGAATCTTCGCGGGGTATCGCATATCATGAGTTCAGAGGATAGACCAAATTCTTTGGTTATGCGAACTTCTGAGTAGCGAGGAGCAGGAACAACCGTTGGAAACAAGGCACGGGAGAACCATTGGATCATAATCCCACAGAGCTATCACATATTTGGAGACTCGGGGGTTGAGAGAGGTTCTTTTCAATGTGAGAGATCGCAAAGTGCCGAGAGCCAAGGGCTCGTGTGAATGCGTAACACATCCGTCAAGTGGGGGCTGCAAGGTTGACAGGTAGCGTGAACAACTAACCCCTAGAGAAAGGCGTAAGTGGTGACAGGTGGCATATACTCGCCACATTGAAGGAGTCAACCCATAGTTGACCCATCACCTCTTGGGTTTTTACAAAGTAAGAGCACGAAGGTTCAACACTCCAACTCACGAGATTGTGAGTTGCGAGAAGTACGAAAAGGATGTCAACCATAGCCTCTCAGAGTTTCGTTAAGGGAGAGTGCCAAAGTTCAACACTCCAACTCACAAGGTCGCAAGTTGCGAAGAGGTGCTAGTACTTAGCCCTAGTCGATGGTTACGCATGGAGGGCGCTATCAAGGAAGGAGCCATACCCCATCACATCTTAGGTATCAGCATTTGGTGAAGAAACATTGAGGGTCTTCGACTCGCAAACACGAGAGTCATGAAAGATGCTTGCGCTAAGACAAGGTCGTGGTCGCTTGGAGAAGTAAAATCTCATGCCTGGTGTCAAGTTACATAGGGCAAGTTTTTACAAAGGACCTATGGATTCATTGGAGGTTCCAGTGGGAATCAAAGGAGCCACTTTGGCTCAAGGTAATTTTAGAACGATCCTGCGCAGATCTTGGCTCGAGGGTCGGGGTCTGCACCATTTGGTATCAGAGTTGCAGAACAAAGTCTTTGCTTTCTGTAGGAGAGAGAATAGGGGAATATTTCTCTGCCATGTCACCGAGAAGAAGAGATAGGCCAGTGGCAATGCCTGATCTAGCAGTGGAGAGAGAAATGTGTGAACTACATGCCAGGCTTGATTCCATGGAGACAACACAGAGGCTCACAGTTGATGCTGGGGATATCAGTGAAAATGAAAGTGAAAATGAAGTTGGAAATGAAGGAGAAGAACTCATAGTCGAAGTTGCTACAGACAAACGCCTATTCAGGGCTATTGCAAGGATAGGTGCTAAAGAAAAAATGGACATTCCAGTGTATGAGGGAAACCTGGATGTTGAAGAGCTTCCAGATTGGATTAGAGCTCTGGATAAGTACTTCGACTATGAGGATTTTGAGGAAGACAAGAAGGTCAAACATGCTATCACTAGACTTAAAGGGCATGCAACACTATGGTGGGATGAACTGCAGGCTGACAGATGCTACAAAGGCAAGTAGAAAATCAAAAGCTGGGATAGAATGGTTGTGAAGATGAAAGCCAAATTCATACCCAAGGAGTATCAAATTACTCTGTTTTGGAGGATGCATAATTTGAGACAGAAGTTGGGTACAGTGAAAGAATACACTAAATAATTCTACAAGATAAACATCAGGGTAGGTCATTAGAAAAGTGATGATGAAAAGGTTGCCAAGTAAATGAATGGTTTGAGATATGACATTCAAGATGAGATGAGAATGATGACCCTTCGAAATATGCAATATGCTTATTAGATGGCTCTGAAAGCTGAAGAGAAGTTGGGCCGAAAGAAAGGTCAAAGAAGCCAAGGCAGAAGTCAAGCCAAAGGAAAAACAATTGCCCAAGACAGAACTCAGAGACCTAAAGAAGAAGGAAAGAAATCTCAAACTCAACATGAGAGAGGAGGAAGCTCACAAAGAGGATAGTATGCTGATAGAAATACTTTTCCTCGAACCAAAGGAAGAGGAAGAGGTAGAGGTGGTGAAGTGAAGTGCTTGGTCTGTGGAAAAATTGGACATAAATCCTATGAGTGTCCAGCTAGAAAGAAATATGGTGGTGAAACTCACATTGTCGAAGCTCAAGGATGGAATGTTGAGGCAAAAGATGCTGAGGGCGGAAGATATTTGATGATGAGGAAAGTTCTCTTGAATCTAGAGAAGGAGGTAGAGAACCCAGCCCAAAGAAACAGTCTTTTTCGGACTACTTGCAAGACTAAAGACAGGGTATGCAAAGTCATAGTGGACAGCAGTAGCACAGACAATATCGTATCTACATAGATGGTAGAAAAGATGGAGCTGGAGACTATCGTACACCCAAGCCCATACAGAGTTTTATGGCTACAAAAAGGACATCAGGTAAATGTCACTAAACAATGTTTAGTTGAATTTAAAATAGGAGGATATAAGGATGAAATATTATGTGATGTCATTCCCATGGATGTTTGTCATCTATTGCTGGGTAGACCATGGAAATATGACATAAACGTAGTTCATGATGGGAGAAAGAACACATACACCCTGGAGAAGAATGGGAGGACACACATGTTGTTGTCGATTAAAAACCAAGAGGTTAAAACAGAGGTAAGCAACACTGTACTTATCATGAGTGGGAAGGAACTTCTTAAGGAGGTTAAGAAGAAGGAAGACAGACAATTTATTGTGGTTAGGAAGCCTAAAATTGTCTTAACCAATACAAGGATAGATGATTTACCAGAAGAAATCTAGAAGTTGCTGGGAGAGTTTGCTGATATAGTAGTGGACGAACTACCTTGTTCGTTGCCACCTATCAGGGGTATAAGCCATCATATCGACCTTATACCTAGAGCCAATTTACCAAACAAATCCACGTATAGGTTGACACCGTAGGAAAATGAGGAAGTCAAGAGACAGGTCTAGGACTTAATGGACAAAGGATTGGTTAGAGGAATCTTGAGTCCATGCGTTGTTCCAATAGTTCTCAGCCCAAAGAAAGACGGACGCTGGAGGATGTGTATAGACTCAAGGGAAATCAATAAGATTACCATCAGATATAGACTTCCATTACCAAGGATGGATGACTTGTTGGATTGCTTAACTGGAGCAAAGTTTTTATCAAAGATTGATTTGAAAAGCGGGTATCATCAAATTCGAATGAGAGAAGGTGATGAATCAAAGACAACATTCAAGACAAATGAGGGGCCGTATGAATGGCTTGTCATGCCATTTGGCTTAACGAATGCACCCAGTACTTTCATAATATTTATGAACGAAGTCCTAAAGGATTTCATTGGGAAATTCATCATTGAATATCTTGATGATATATTAATTTACAGTAGGACAGAAGAAGAACACTTAAAGCATTTAGCTGCAATGATGAGGAGATTACAACAAGAGAAATTGTTGATTAATATGAAGAAATCATCATTTATGAGGACATAACTCATTTATTTGGGTTTTGTTATCTCTGCGAATGAGTTAAATATGGATCCCGAAAAGGTAAATGCAATTAAGAATTGGCCATCGCCAAAGAGTGTGTTTGAAGTTCGAAGCTTCCATGGTTTGGCTAGTTTATACAGAAAATTCATCCAAAATTTCACTGGAATTAGCGCATTGATGATGGATACAGTGAAGAAAAGACACAAATATTTGCACTGGATAGAATAAGTAGAGAAGAGTTTCAATTTGTTGAAGAGGAAGATCACTGAGCAGCCAATTTTGGTTTCACCAGATTTCAGCAAGACATTCCAGGTCAAGTGTGATGCAAATGGATTTTCAATTGGAGTGGTCTTGAGCCAATACGACAGGCCGATCTCATACTTCAGTGAAAAATTGAATGAGGTGAAGGTTAAGTACTCAACATATGACAAAAAGTTCTATGCAGTCATACAAGCACTGAAGAAATGGAGATATTATTTGGTTCCTAAAGAGTTTGTTTTGTACAGTGATAATCATGTTTTACAATTTGTGACTCAACAGGAGAAGTTGAACCAAAAACATGCTAAATGGGTTGAATTCATGTAGAATTTTACTTTTGTAATTAAGCATATTTATGGAACTGTTAACAAAGTTGTTGATTCTTTAAGCAGGAAATGTTTGCTTATGTAGGAATTCAGAGTCAAGACTTTGGGTTTTGATAACCTCAAAGAAATGTATAGGGATGACCCAAATTTTAAGGAGGCATATGAGGCATCTGAGAATCCAATTCTTAGGGACATAAGCCAATGGACCGAATACATGATCTAGGATGGATTGTTGTTCAAGGAAAATCAATTATGTATTCCAAAATGCTCCATGAGGGAGAATCTGCTAAAGGAAAAACACAGTGGAGGATTGGCCAGACACTTTGCTCATGATAAGATGTTCTCAAAGTTGAATGGCTCATATTTTTGGCCAAGGATGAGGACAGATGTTGAGAAATTTGTGGATAGATGTAGGATTTGTCAACATACAAAAGGGAAAAGGCAGAACACAAGGTTATATCAACCATTACCCATACCAGAAAGGTCGTGGGACGCAGTGAGCATGGATTTTATATTGGGACTGCCAAGAGCACAAAGAGGATATGATTCAATCTTTGTGGTAGTCGACAGATTTTCAAAAATGGCACATTTCATACCATGCCAGAAAACCAGGGACGCAACTCATATTGCGAACTTGTTTTTCAAGGAAGTCGTCAAACTTCACGGCTTTCCAAGGAGTATCATTTCTAATCGGGATACCGAGTTTGTTGGACATTTCTAGATGACCTTATGGAAAAAGATGGGGACAAGTTTTTCCTATAGATCAGTGTATCATCCTCAGACGGATGGATAGACAGAGGTTTTGAACAGGAGCTTGGGAGATTTGCTAAGGATCTTAGTGGTTGAACACCACAGTCAGTGGGATCACATTCTTGCATAGGAAAAATTTGCTTATAATGATTCACTCAATAGAAGCATAGGACAGAGTCCATTCCAAATTGTATATGGAATGCAACCAAGGGGAGTTTCTGAATTGAAAGATTTGGAACAAATTGAATTCAGAAGTGCTACTGCAGAAGACTTTGCAGAGGCAATGAAGAAGCTTCAAAGATGAATTAAAGAGCGATTGCAGAGTTTGAGCCAAGAACACAGGCGAGAACTTCAATTTGAAGTTGGTGATCTGATTCTTGCACATCTGAGGAAGGGGAGGTTCCTGAGGGGAACATATAATAAGCTGAAGATGCAAAATATTGGACCATGGAAGTTCATAAGGAAATTTTGGGCAAATGCATATGAGATTGAATTACCCGATGGGATCGGAATCTCACCGATATTCAATGTTGCAGATTTGTACCCTTACAAAGCTGAAGAAGTAGGAATAGAGAAGGAACGGAAACAAATTCCATGGACAAAACAAATGCCTATAGCTGAAAAGCCATAGATGGAAAGCATAATTGATAAGAGGGTTAGCAAAAAGACCAGGAAAAAAGAGTATTTTGAATACTTGATCAAGTGGAAGGGACATCCAGTTGAAGATGCCAGTTGGGAAGATGAAGCGTAAATTCAGAAGCATGGACAAACCATGCAAGAGCTCATGAATAGGATTTCATGAAAATTTTCAAGCGAGGGAGTATGATGCAAGAGCATTGTACAAGGCCAAAAGCACACGCTTAGCAAATGAGCAGTTGGGCGTGCAAATGGAGAAGGAAGCACGTTTTCATAAGAATCGTTTTGAATTTTGAACTTAAAAGGAATTAATGTAATATTTAGGAAGAAGGTGTACCTTTCATTTATATCTTGGGGATTGTAAAATATATCTGGAAAGGTTACTCCCATTTGTAAAATGTAAAATCATTTATACATAGTTAATGAAAGTAGGTAGATTTGAATTCATAGATTAGATAGTTAAAGAGTAGGAGGGAAAATAGATATAGACACCCTCACCATTGTATCATTGTATTGTGGTATCATTAGCACAGAGTGGAAGAAGAGAGTTGTAGTAGAGAGATGTAGAGAAGAAACCATGTACAAGAGTATTTGAGTTAATATATGAAGCTTTGACTCAGATTTCATGGTGTTATGATGCTTACTATTTACATATGTTGAATGGTATGCTTATAGTTGTTTTATTCTATCTATTATGCATTTGTTGTGATGCTATGTTGTGTTGAATGTATGATTTCATGTTGAATGTATGAAGTCTGGTAGAGAAAGAGGATGAGTTTCAATTGTTTCTCTTCCTGAGAGAAATTCCTACAAGGAGTGCAGTGAAGCGTCCGCAAGGTGTGTGTTGACAAGGGTTTTGAGTTTTATCTCAGAAAGATCAGGAGGTATACTGTTGTTCTCATTCCAGTAGAAGTGTAGGTGAAGCACAGAAGCTGTGCAAGGTGTGCATAGGCTAGTCGAGGCCTTAGAATTTATCAACTAAGGTTGAAAGGTTGAAGGACTACTATTGCAGAAAGTGCACAGAGTCGAAAAATCAAGTACCTTGGAGTATTTGATAGATTGTCGCAAGGAGTGTGTGCAGGAGTTATTTTAGAGACTTGAGTTTACAAGTGAAATATTAGGAGGGATAACACCTTTGAATACTTCAAAGGGAGACAAGGAAGCTAAATCATCATGCAGAAGGTTACGTTTTAGGGGAAAGAGCATTTGCTCGTTTCACAGAGATTCTTGAGGAAGAAATCGAATGGTCGGAATTCTTCATGGAGAAATTGTGAAGTTGCAAGGACCTTAGGATCCAGAGGAGTTGCAGGGTGGATAAGGGCTAGATGAACCCATATGTTGGTGTCAAGGATCAATAAGGACCGTCGATCGTGGTCAGTTTGGGCCATCGGATCATTTCGCGAACTCGGGGTTCATGAGTTTGGAGGTGGAAGCCCAAACTCTTGGAGTCGCGAAGTCCCAAGCTTGTGAGAAGCGAAGGAAGAGATCCAAACCATTGCATCCAAGCTGCAGGTGAGCCATTAGAATTGAATCTTCGCGGGGTATCGCATATCATGATTTCGGAGGATAGACCAAATTCTTTGGTTACATGAACTTCTGAGTAGCGAGGAGCAGGAACATTCGTTGGATCCAAGGCACGGGAGAACTGTTGGATCAGAATCCCACAAAGCTATCACGTATTTTGAGACTTGGGGGTTGAGAGAGGTTCTTTTCAACATGCGATATTGTGAAGTGCCAAGAGCCGAGGGCTCGTGTGAATGCGCGACACATCCGTCAAGTGGGGGCTGTAAGGTTGACAGGTGGCGTGAACAACTAACCCCCAGAGAAAGGTGTAAGTGGTGACAGGTGGCATATACTCACCACATTGAAGGTGTCAACCCACAATTAACCCATCGCCTCTTGGGTTTTCGCAAAGGAAGAGCATGAAGGTTCAACACTCCAACTCGCAAGATTGCGAGTTGCGAGAAGTACGGAAAGGAAGTCAACCATCGCCTCTCAGAGTCTCACAAAGGGAGAGTGTCAAAGTTCAACACTCCAACTCGCGAGGTCACGAGTTGTGAAGAGGTGCTAGTACTAAGCCCTAACTGATGGTTACGTGTGGAGGGTGTTGTTAAGGAAGGAGCCATACCCCATCGCATCTTGGGTATCAATGTTTGGTGAAGAAAAATTGAGGGTCTTTGACTTGCGAACATGGGATTCATGAAAGACACTTGCGCTAAGACAAGTTTGTGGTCACTTGGAGAAGGAAAAGCTCGCGCCTGGCATCAAGTTACATAGGGCGAGTTTTTACAAAGGACCTGTGGATTCATTGGAGGTTCCAGCGGGAATCAAAGGAGCCACTTCAGCTCAAGGGAATTTTAGAACGATCCTGCGTGGATCTTGGCCTGAGTGTCGAGGTCTGCACCACAAAATCATCCAAGAAATAGGACACTTCATGGTCAACTGAGGTCAGATACATCTGATATCTGATAGTTTCCCACCTCTTCCCCCCCCCACTGGTCCTCATGAATATCATCTCCTGGAATATAAGGGGACTCAACGGTCATAGTAAACAAAGACTACTACAAGATATGCTCTTTGTAGAAAAACCAGATATAATCAAAACTATTATCAACTATTATCAAAACTTCCTGTCAACTATCTAGTCGGAGGAGGCTGTTGTATCCAATGGCTCCAAGATGTATCGGTTTTAGAATAAACTCAGAACCTAGAACATAAAAACTTTTGGCAACATATTTGAGGTACAAAGACAACTAACGAAACAAATGAACACTATTCAAAGACAAATCTGGGACATGGGTCTAATTGAACCCCTCAAACAACAGGAAGAAGAACTCAGACAAAAGTTGGAGGAAAGAAAAGATCAGGAAGAAATCTTGTGGAGGCAAAAATCTTGTATCCAATGGCTCAAAGAAGGAGACCGAAATACTAATTTTTTCCATAGGTCCACCATCCAACGAAGGAAAGATAATTGCATCACATAGCTCATATCAGATCACGGACAAACCAGGCACACTCATGAGGAACTGGAAGAAGAGTTGGTCAACTATTATCAAAACCTCTTGTTGGAACCCTAGAGAGACAGATCTCAAGCTATAGCACAGATCACATGGAAGATACCCTCCTTAATATGTTAAGAACAAAATGTTTCCTTACTTCGACCCATCATGCTCGAGGAAGTTGATTAGGATTTCTAGGACACCCCCAAGGGAAAATCCCCAGGACCAGATGGCTTCACGTCTGATTTCTGTCATCATTGTTGGCCAATGCTCAGAGAGGAAGTATGGGAGATCATTGAAGACTCTAGACTCTCCATACAGGTCCTCCCATCCCTTAATGCTACTTTCCTTACTCTCATCCCCAAAGAAGAGTTTTTAAACCATCTTAAGCAATTCAGGTCGATCGCCCTTTGTAACATCATCTACAAGCTCCTAACCAAGGCGATAGCGAGATGACTCAAGCCTCTCCTTCCCTTCATCATCTCGCTGGAACAATCAAGGTACATGGAGGGTAGAAAAATCTTGGACATTGTCATCCTCACCCATGAAGTCATTCATTCTCTTCAGAAGACCCGAACTCCAGGTATGCTCCTAAAACTGGACCTTTCCAAAGCTTTTGATAAAAGTTGGGACTATATGCAGGCCATGCTCCTTGCCTTTGGTTTCGACCCCTTCTGGGTTACTTGGATTTTGAACCTCAGCTCCTAGGCCTTCTTCTCAATCCTTATCAATGGAGTTCCTTCTCTTCCCTTCTCTCCCACTAGAGGAATCAGGTAGGGGGACCCCCTTTCTCCTTTCCTCTTCATCATTTTGGCAGAAGGACTCAGTCACTCCATTTAGGTAGTGATGAAAAACAAGACGCTGAAAGGGTTGCCTCTGCATGGCATCAACCCCTTGATCTCTCATAGCCAATTCGTGGACAACACTTTAATGATGGGCTCCCCAACAATCCAAGAGGCCCTCACTTTTCTCTCCATCATCAATACCTTTTGTGAAGCCTTGAGGATGGACATAAATAAGGACAAGTCCCAGATCTTCTTTTTCAATACTCCTTTGCTAATTCAACTCCACATCTCAGACATCCTAGGTTTCACTCAAACATCCCTTTCATCCAAGTACCTTGGCATCCCCCTCCTCGAGAAATCCCTCCGAAACAGCTCCTGGGAAGGCCTCCTTACCTCCTTTTCGAAAAGACTCTCCTTCTGGACCTATCACGCTCTCAACTTCCTAATTTTCCTCATCCCCCTCAAATCATTCCTGCAAGCACTACCAGTCTATACCTTCTCAGCTCTCACGGCCCAAAAATCCATCCTTAATGCCATCAAAGCTTTGCAAAGAAACATTCTCTGGAAGGGACTTAAACAATGGAAGAAATTTTCTTTGATCAGTTGGGATAAGCTCTGTCGACCTAAGACTCAAGGGGGTCTAGGAATTAGAGATCCCTCTATTATGAACAAAGTTCTCAGTGCCAATATTTGGTGGAGATGGATGAAAAGACCTCAGGACCTTTGGGCTAGGCTTTGGTGATGGAAGTATACTCCCAACATAACAGAACGAAACCTCACTCTTGGGAACGAAGACACCCTCGGGATCCTTTATTTGGACTACAGCCAAGAAGAATCTCCACCTGATAGTCAAACATGCCTTTTGGGAAATCCGAAACAGTTAGACTGCTCTCCTCTGGCATGATTCCTGGAAACAACTACCGGTTTTAGTGTAGGAGGAATGGACCGTTACCTTCTATCCTCCAAAAACTCATGCAGTACTGAAAAGAGTGGTAGACTACTAGAAGAAAAACCCCACGAATACCACTTGGATATGTTGGAAATCCAACAGAGAGGACCTACACGTCGAGGCACAGGTGAACCTCCAACCTTGGCACAACATGACCAATGAACAAAAATTTCCTATACTGCAAGGAGAGGACATCCTTTGATGGGGAAGCTCTCCAAGAGGTACTTTTAACATCCAAGAGGCCTATGGCCTAAAGGCCAATCTGAATCCACCCCCACCAAGGGAAGTCTGGTGCAAAATCTGGTCCCTAAAACATTGGCCTAAAATAAGCACTTTCCTATGGATGGTAGTGCATGGCAGTATTCTCACCTCAGAGAATCTAACTAAAAGGGAATTTAGGACCTTCCGTTTGTCATCTCTGCCTGGAAGAGGTAGAAACTATGAATCACCTTCTTCACACATGCCCTTACAACACCAAATTTTGGGACCATTGTGCAACCATAATGTGCACCTCGGATCGCCAAAGGGACAACATTAACAACAGCATTGAAGTGTGGAGAGATGAATCCTTTGAGTCACCGGTCCTAAATCACATCTAGTAGTTTCTCCCAGGCTTTATACTTTGGCAACTTTGGAAGGAAAAAAACAAAAGAATCTTCATAAACACCCATCAGGATTGGCACCACCGTTGGACCCAGATTTTCCACAATATAAAAGAAACAATCAGCTTGCAACATTGGAATGAGGCAGACTTGATCTTCCCAACCCAGGAACAAAGTATCATGAGTAACTAGAAACTCGACAAAAACCAAAGTCTGGCCCCTCCTCCTCATCCTTCTTCTTGAAGGGACATCCCTTCCCATTGGTCCCCCCCGCCCTCTAGACTTCATTAAGCTCAATTTTGATGGAGCCTCCAAATGAAACCCAGGAGCAGTGGGGTTTGGGGCAGTGTTCCACAATCATTAGGGAAGCATTCTCCTCCTCACAGCAGGAAATTTAGGACATACTACCAACAATGTTGCAGAACTCTGGGCACTAACCACAGGGCTACAATTGGCCTTAAATCACCACTTCAACAAGCTTATAGTGGAAGGAGACTCTCAAGTCATCCTCAACCTCTTCCAGAAAATCTTGAACAGAGCAGATCCAGAACAAGTCTCGCCCTATTGGTGCCTCTCTCATGATCTAAGAACAATTGCAACTCTCCCCCGACCTGGTCAAGCTCTCATCCCTTCTCATGTTAGAAAAAAATCCAATCAGATTGCAGATGATCTAGCCAATATTGGGGTATAAGTACAGGGACCAGATCTTCTCTGTCAGGCCCCCACCCATCAGATGCACCCCATCTTCTAGAGATGCTAAACAAAATCTCTAACCATCGAAAACCCCCCGAATGGGGTGCTAGTGGAGAACATGCATCTAGCAGAGAAGCCAGGAGAGAACCTCCTTGGCATCGGCCACGTGATGACCGCATGCCTCTCCCTCCCACCAGCCTCATGCCTTTAATTTCATATTGCTTGAGAAAGGGCGCCATTACTCTCAGTGCACCCTACTCTACCTTGCCTTCCATCCAATGGACCAAATCCTTCATTTGGCCTTTACTTTATGTCACTATATGTATAATACTTAAGCTATGAAGTGGCTTGACTAGCTGAGTTGGTTTCCCCTCAAGGGCAACTTAATGTTTACAGCCTGAAACTATGGTAGTTGTTTTTGTACTCTCTGATTTTGACATAACTTTTATAAAATCTTACTTACAAAAATAAAAAATAATCGTTTTAATCTCAGAGAAGTATTTTTTAACCTTGGAAATGCTTTGATGAAGATCAACATCCATGCCACAACCCATAATTTTACTAATCCTCCATATCACTTGAGGAAATACAAAATGTTGCAGAGTAGCCTCAGTGGCATTGTCAAATGCAGTGGCAAAAGGATTAAGAGGAAGACCTGGGGACAATGTCTCTAGATCCTTACCAAATGCCAGACCAATATATTATCAAATGTAAGTCTAAGAAAAATATCCTACAAATCAACAACTCTATGTAGTTCTTCAGCCTTTGCCAGGATAAGCCATAATTGGCCCTTGATGGACTAGGTAACCCACTAAGCCATGGAATTTCTCAAATTCCTTTTGGTGAAATCCAATGCCACAATATTCCTCTACACCAGCCATGTTTCACCATATTTTTTGAAGATACCATCCCCCAACAGGTCATGAAATGTTGCCTCACATTGTGGCCCCTTGGGATAATTTTCAAAATGTGTGCGAAGAATATGCTATGATTTTTTTGTATTGCATGTGTCTAAAAAAAAGGAGAATCAACCAGGATCATACATGACCTTAAACTCCATACACAAAACATAACAACAAAAGAAGAAGAGATGACACAAAGATATATATGATATTGTGTATAATTACAAGGAGATGACCCGTATTTATCATGGACTGCAAAGAGCCCAGAATTAAATACAGGTTGTTGGGAAGTTCACCTAGTGTAGTAAATAGGTGGTTGAGAAGTTCACCTAATGCAATGATTAGTTAAATCTACATAGTAATTAGATCATTGACCATTGACCTAAGTAAAATTAACCACATGGTGTATGTACACCAATAACATGTTACTGTTACATGCCCTTGTTTTCTTGCAAGGAAGGGGATGGCACATATACATGTTTTGGTATGTTCCTCCTGCCTTCTGGATATTATCTGCAATCTATTCATGCATTCTTTCCCTATTTCGTTATGGTCCTGGTAGGATTCCCACCACTGGCCACACCCTGAGGCCTCTAAAATGATTTTCGATGGTAAAAAACTATGCAATATATTTTTTTATTGCACCAAGAAGAAATAACCCTATGGAAAGCTCCATTGCTTTAAGTGTTTTCTGATGATCAAACCTTTCGTTAATCTGTAAAACCCTTCAAGGTTGATCTAGTAGCAATTTTTTTCTGGTATTGATTACAGATTGGTGTCCTCTTGGTGACATCAAAGATCAATAGCCGTTAAATTCCAGCAAAGAGTTGGAAAATATTCATCCAATGTCCCTTCTCTAAAAATGAAAGGAATACCATCAGTTCATACACACAAGGCTATACCAACATACTTGAAACTCTGTAGCTCGTTAAGACCATGCATACATATATATTATACACACATACAAAATACCAATCCTACTTTAACTATGTCTGCATATATACACACATGAAAGAGTACCCTAGTTAAAACCATGGAAGAGAAGTACAAAACATTGACATCTTCATACACATAATTTTCAAAAACAAATGGCTGAGTAACAATCCTCTTATATCCAACGCAGTTAAGACCTCAAAATGGTTACACATATACATTCACACAACTGCCTGGAAATCCTATTATCTCCAATAGAATTAAGATGAGGATTGTTATTACAAAAGCATGGTTGGTTATAAAGCCTGACTTATTCTAATAAAGGACATAAGGACATGACTGCATATAAAGAAAAATAGTGAAAACAGTAGATACACACAAATACATTGTTAGTATCCATCCTACTTTCTCCAACTAACCTAAACTTCATTGAGCATATGAGAATTTGTCTTAATCTCTCTAACAAATTAAAAAAAACAAGATAAAAACATCAATGACAATAATCATGAAAAATAAAGTTCTATAACCTTCTTCTTGTCTCCCCCACAAATATTTCCTCCTCCAATAGCTGACGATCCAACTCTGGTTTAAAACAACCTTCTAAAATGCCATTAGTCCTCTATTCCAATTCATGCAAAGAAAATCAAATTCAAGCTGACTTGAGTTCTACCAGTCCAAAATTGCTTGTTATGCATTGTAGCCTCAAAATCAGGTACTATGCTTGTCAATTATCAAATTTACCACTCTTCAAAAGCATTGACCTAAGATTCTAAGTCTAGTAGTTTATACTAAGCATCCAAAAGATATATTCTTGCGTATGAGCTGGATGTTATAAGATTTCTTTGCATAAACCCTTAATTGGGTTGAAAGAATGATTTTCTCTTTCATGAAACAACACATCATGACTTTTTGGAGATATGTTTTGTTAATGTTGGACTATAGGCTTTTCCTGCCATCGTGAGGAAAGGATGCAATATTCTTTAGAATAATATGTCTCATGGTCCTTCTGCTTCTTTGGGATGGATTTGTATTTACATCTTCCTGTATAAGTGGAAGCCATATCAGTAGGAAATATGATCATGTTCTCCATGGAATTGGCAATAAGTTTAATCAATTTTATATTCAGATACCATGCTAGCCTATACTACATGGAAAAATCCTTCTTTTCTAATAACACTAACGTAGATTCATCTTAACCCAATATCTATTAAGCATTGAGAGGGATAAAAAACAAACTTATTTTATCATTTCTCAAAAGGTTGGGATTAAGATGGATCTATGTTGGTCTCTTTTGTTATTATATATAAGTTTTATTATTATGGTTGGCTTTTTTAATGTTCTTTTGTTTAGAATGCTTTTTTCATTTTAGTTTATTAATGATATGTCATGTTACACATCTTATCCATACTAGGTTGTAGAGTGTTCCTCACTTGTCTCATGCAATCAACGTAATTGTTTATAATTTAAAAATACTCTTTTTAGAATTTAATAACTTTGGTTAGTATTAAATGAAAGTACTCAAATAACTTGGGTGTATTGTTCCATCTCATCGATTTTTTTAGAGCAAGAACTGAAAGAAAAATGCATCTTGTCATTGGCAGCACCAGGGCTTTAATATTTATTTCTTAGCTAATTGTTGATATGAAAGTCGATATTTGAAATCTTTTACTTTAAAATCACAAGGATTTGGTGATCGTAAAGAGGATAAAAACATATCTCTTCAAAGAGAATTGCTAAGCTTTGATGTCTAGCAAACTCCTCCAAATGCCACATATATAACCAATTGTTAAGCTTTGATGTCTAGAAAACTCCTCCATATGCCACATATATAACCAAAAACCTATAGAAGACTTTTTTCTATATATTGTATAACCAAAAACCTGCAAAATATTTTTTGTTATATATTGTATAACTAAAAACCTACAGAAGGATTTTTTCTATATATTGTATAACCAAAAACATGCAGAAGACTTTTTGCTATATATTGTATAACCAAAAACCTGCAGAATACTTTTTTAAATACTGGTGGCCAAGTTAAATTATAACTAAGATGAACCATAATTAATTGTGGTTAACCAATCCATATGTGAAGTATTCCAATTTCATCTCCTATTTTGGTGGACAAGTTAAATTATAACTAAGACGAACCATAAATAAATGTGGCTAACCAATCCATGTGTGAAGTATTCCAATCCCCTCTCTTAATTGTTCCTCAAATTAACGGGGCAACTTTCTTCTTAGTGTCTTAACATCTATCATTTTCAGCAACAGTACTTTTTGTTTTTATCAGACATATCTCAAAATTGTTATTGCAAAGTAAGAAGTTATCTTTTAAGGTTGTGAAGAACCTATAAACATTGGCATTGGATGCTGCAATGAAGTAGAGAAATATATACACTTCCTATATAGGTACTGGAAACTGTGGGATGACTGATATTTTCTTTTAAAATTTCACTGCTTGTATATAAAAAATTAAAACATACAAGCTTGGTCCTACATAATGCGTTGGGGCCTTTGAACAGTATGCATGGAAAAGGTTCCAATAATATTCTGAAGATGACATTCTAACAATTGTATAATATTCTTCTAGGAATTCCTCAATAAATGCATGATGTTATTGCCATTGTCTCAATGCCCCTATCCATGTCCATTGAATTGTGGAACTTTCTTATGTTGAAAACAATGTAGTCTTAGTTTGGTATGCTTTTGGTTTGTCAAGACAAGTCAGATAGACTATGAATTATATTATCCTACCTGAATATTGAATTCTGGTATGGTTTTGGTTTGTCAAAGGGTTTGTCAAGACAAGTCGGATAGACTATGAATTAGATTATCCTGCCTGAATCTTGAATTCATAAAGTTTTTGATAAATAATAAAATTTAAATGTTCGATTCAAAATACCATTTATTATATGATTAGCACAACTAAAATTCCCTTGATTTCTCATGCATCTATGAGTACCATTGAGTAGATAAACTATTTGGATAGCACATATTCAAATTGGATACTTTCAGTGAATCGAAAAAGAATACCAACTTTCTCAAGGATGATTTTTAAAGATATTAACATTATTGAACCAATCAACCATTAATCTACCATATTGTCAAGCCTTAAGAAGATGAGTACAAATGAAGATATGGATAGCAAAATTACTAATATAACCCACACTTTTCTGGTCATCTTTAATCCAACTTTTGTGTGCTTGCATTGGTTTTGTTTGATCCATTACTTGTAAAAAATCAGACTATGGTAAGTGTATTCCGCTCTTTGCAATCTAACCTAAAATCCTAGATAGCTAAAGATGAAAACACCAATCAAAATTACAATTAAGAGAGTAATTTAACCTACAAACACATACCACCATTAATTAGAACAATAAGCATGCCAATATGAACTCTCAAAACAACATTAGTGATTTTCTATTAAATATGAAAATAGTGAACTAACAATGTTATAACTTCAAAATTCAAACTCTCAAACCATCGTAGTGGTGTTCCTCGGTTCTCCTTTGTAGACTAGGGAGAAGAGAGGGTAGGTACAATGAATCTTGACACATGCACAACATTTCCTCGACTAAGATTATCAGAACCATCACTAAAGTGCCTTCCTTGCATGGATAGATGAGCCAAATAAAGAGTGCCTCTATTGGATATTTTTTGAAGCATACAATCTTGCATCCTCCTATAGATTTGTTCCCTTAAATGAGGTTGTGAATCCACATGCATGAGTGCCTCTACTAAATTAGGGAATTGTGTCCTCTAACTGTGCATGCAAACACTAAGAAAAATACCTTGAAGAAACCAAGGGTTAAAAGCACTGAGAGTCATAAAAGATGATTCTAAAGACCACAAAGATATTAACCCCTACAGAATTTGTATCTGAGCTACAGAGGGAATACTATGGTATCAAAGCTAATATTGTGCCAGTTAATACCATATCATTTGGCTATCAATGTTGTAGTCCAAAGTTTGTAGGACACAAAAACATGTATATTAAGAATTCAAATCAATTCAAATTCAAGTTACAATGAAAAAACACTAGATTAAATATTTTAGGTCAATTCTTCTCAGAGAAATTCAAATTCCTTCGGAAGAATCCAAAAAAAGGGTTCTCTACCAAATCAAATGATGATTCATACAAGAAGCCAGTATAATGGGAAGGGGGAGGAAAAATCCAGTGTAATGAGGAAAATAATAACACTCATGGAAAGGCCCAGATGAGCTACTACTTGTGATTAAAGACAAAGGTTATCAACATAGAATAACATATATTCCATCGTAAAATAAAATCAAATTAAATTTTTCAATCTATTTGTTATATGAACAATACCAAACAAGCAGACAATTTTGCAACTAGAACAAGTGAGGAAAAACAAACCATAACCCAGGTAAAAAATGGGTCAAGTAATTATTGCTTGGTTAATTCACAAGATTCGTGAAAGTTTCCATCCCCAATATTACAAATGAAGCATATAATGATCCCTATATGAATCAAATATAATAAAAAATAGTTTATTAAGCACAATCAAGTTAATACTCAATACTTTTGGCTAAGGATTGTCAAACCTCAAGCTTATAATACTCTTTGTGAGAGAAAGCAACCAAGAATTATCAGGTACCCTTTGAACTACAACATCTTGAGAGACATCTCAACTGTCTTAAAATAGATACAAATTTGCAATGACCAAGGCAAGTTAGAAACCATCTCAAATCTTAGACCCATAGTTATCTAATGACATATCATTTGGGTATCAATGATGCAATCGAAACATAGTAGACACATATATACCCATATATTAAAACTTCCAATCAATTTGGCATTCAAGCCACAATATTGAATAATTTAGATCAAATATTCATATACATAAGAAATGTAAATTA